>JBAKBP010000376.1:0-117123 GCA_037953745.1 Lithodes maja | reverse complement strand
GTAGCAGAAATATGAAATACAAATACGAAATGAATGGCAAACAAATAAAAACCGCAACGGTAGTAAAAGACCTAGGGGTACTAATATCTGAAAACCTAAAAATTCCGACCAATGTATAGCAGCTGCAAATAAGGCAAACATAGCATTGGGCTTTATTAAACGAAAATTTACATATAAACATGAAAACGTAATAGTGCCACTGTTCAAAAGTATGGTGAGGCCCCACCTTGAATATGGTGTGCAGTTCTGGTCACCTTATCTGATCAAGGACATTGTAAGACTCGAGTCAGTACAGCGTAGAGCGACGAAGATGATACCCTCATTAAGAAATAAACCATATGAAGAAAGACTTAAACGATTGAACCTGTTCTCATTAAAAAAGAGGAGGTTGAGGGGTCAGCTTATTGAGTGCTTTAAGATACTAAAAGGTTTCGACAAAGTCGATGTAAATGCACTATTCACATTAAACAATACTAATCAAACTCGCGGAAATGGAATGAAATTAAAAACCAAAAAGGCAAACCTAGATGTCACAAAGAGTTTCTTCACCTACAGTGTGGCGACAGAGTGGAATAAACTACCAGCGAGAGTGGTGGAGAGCGACACAATAAACGCTTTCAAGGGAAGGCTTGACCTCTATCTGCAGAGGGCTGGGGTGATATGAAAAAAAAAAAAAAAAAAAAAAAAAAAAATTATGTATGTGTATGTGTGTGCACTGTACAGTATGTATATATATACTGTATATATATGTATGTATGTGTGTATGTATGTATGTGTATATGTGTGTGTGTATGTGTGTATATGTATGTACCGGTGTATATATATATATATATATATATATATATATATATATATGCATATATACATATATAGTTTGTAAGGCCAGACTGCCTAGTAAGGACCTTGAGGTCTGTGTATCTATGTAGCTCTCTCTCTCTCTCTTTTTTCTTCTAGCCACTAAGCACACTGAGGGGCTGCCTGACAGATCTACGAAGGCTGATGTTCACTGTAGGCATAGAGGTAGTGGCGGTTGTGGGCTCTCTCTCGCTCTCACTCACACACACACACTCTCACCCTCTCTCTCTCTCTCCCTCCTAGCCACTAAACACACTGAGGGGCTGCCTGACAGATCCAGGAGGGGCTGGTCCTCTGTTCACTGTAGGTATAGAGGTAGTGGCGGTTGTGGGCTCCGGCTGGGACTAAGATGGTGTATTTATTTTTAGGGCTACTGTCGAACACTCCAGGCAGAAAACTGAAACACAATAAATCAATGAAATCGTGGTACATTTGTGCATTTTATTTTTGGTAGAATAATGTCATAGCCCCCTTAAGTCAAGTCAACTTAACGATGTTCAATTATAGTACATCATAACACATTATAACTTTTGCTGAGTGAATTAACGAAACTGACCTCATTAACTACCTTAACAATTAATCTTGAGACTACATTATTTTTTCCAAGAACTAGAGTAAACACGTACACATAAAATATATATATATATATATGAAACAAAATCATATATATATATAAAGAACAGTAATATATATGCATTGGGGAGATTGTAGGCACCAATCGAGCAGGGCAGTACCCAAGGAAGGGACGACACATAGGCATATATGATGAGGAGTTGCTGGAATTCCTGTTCATTTGCCTGGCTTCCCCCACTGTTTCTGTTGTGCCTCACCAACACGGAGAGTAATCCAGCTAACTCTCACAAACACCTCCTCCTCCTGTTTATTTTACTACATTTTATAAGCAGACCAAACTTCCTTCTCACACACCAAAATTACCTCTTAACCCTTTCACGCACATAAGACGCAGAGGTTGCCAGATTAGCACATATGACGCAGAGGTTGCCAGATTAGCAGTAAGAAATAGAGTTCTCTCACTCTTATAATTACCTGTCCAAAATTAGTTTTCTGCCCACAGCTAACTCAAAGACAACTGCAGAGGTTGAAGTAACTAAATTAAAGGTTTCTAAATACCCCTGATGGTAACAAAGGCTTTAAAGTATCCCTAATAGGCTCAAAATCGCGTCATATGTCGGAGAGGGTTAATGTAGCTTGATTTTGGCTCTCTACCACTCTTTCAATATCGGGGTCGGGGGTGGAGGGGAGCACTTGTTGCAGGCAGCTTTACCTTTTGTCTCCTTCATACGCATATAATATATATATTTATATATATATAATATATATATATACTGTATATAATACAAACAAGTATGCAGCAAATTAAAAATATACATTAAATAAGACTAAACTGTACGTACACATAAGATAGTTTGTCGACCATCTGTCCATCCGTCCACTCCCACTGAGCCTCACTGGAAGGTCTGTGTCCGCCCACCCAGTAGACCCAGCCCTTCATCCCTGGTAGAGTGGGGTAACCGTATTTTAGTGGGTGGAGGGGGTGAAATGTGGCCTAATTTGAGAGCATACTTAATGTTTTATTATGTCAATTTAACAGATACATAGAGAGTTAGAGATATTAAAACTGTAGGGAGCTAGCTTTAAGATAAAATTGGATAAGCATATGGACGAGAAGGGTTGGGTGTGAAGGTGGATCAGCCGGGTTGGGCCAATCAGCGCTCTGCAGACCCCCATAATCCTGCGTTAATCTCTAACCGTTTTGGTAAGATGATCCTCAGGGGGTATTAGAGTGTTGAGCCTATAATTGGGCTTTGTAATTGAATTGGGGTTGTGTGGGACAGGGATCTGCCTTGCTTAGGCCAATCGGCTTTCTGCAGACTCCCATTTTCTTATGTACTTATGTTCTTATTAAGCGCAATGTAAGACTATATACAATTATACATGCATAGATAATAAATATATTACTGTATATATATATATATATATATATATATATATATATATATATATATATATATATATATATATATATATATATGTATATATTGCAGCTCACCTGGTTCATGGTTGGCCAGGTAGTCATTAACCTGCATGAGTACCTCTGGGTTAATGGTGTAGGCCAGATCCACATTCCACCCGGGAACACTCAGACCCAGGCACGCTGATCTGCCAGGGTACAGGCACCATAATAAAATCATCTTACATTTGGAATCCCATTACGCCATCAGATAGTACACTAGGACCATACGGCTGGAAAAGTGTAGATAGCAGAGACAGAGTAAGCTGTTGGAATGGCTTTGGTATGTGTGTTAAACTGTCTTGATAGCGTAATGCATAGTGCGCGGAATTTCGATGTGAGTATCCTGGGTTCGAGTCCTCGGAGTGCCACATGTATTTGTTGATTTAATTAATTGAGTTTAGATGTGAAGTTGGTTGACTAATTCCCTGAACGTGACGATAGTGCGTTGTTATGTGTGCAATTAGTTTGCTTGGGAACCAGATTAACTTGCTCATGTAGTAATGTACACCCTATGTGGTGGATTGTGTTCTTTCATTTCATAAATTTTATTTTAGTAAGCGTTGTTTCCACATAGCGATTTTGATATGTTGTTTTGACTTCATATTGTCTTTGTCCCAGTTTTGGTTTGACTGTGTTTGCAAGTTTTACATTTTAAAACATAATAATTAGTCTGTATACGTCGAGGAGTCCCACGACTGGGTGCGAACATGATATACATGCTAGCTAGGATATACTACCACACCCACTAAATGTCCGCCTTGGCTGGGATTGAACTCAGGTCAAGCAGATCCACACGTGCGCGTGCTCTCCACTCGACCGCCATTATTAACACTGTGTTGTGGCTATCATTTGACGATGTTATGCAATTTAGGAAGACTCATACATGATTGCCCCAGCTATCAACTGTAGGGCTTCAACTCCAGAAAAACTATGGTCTAGAAAACAAAATTATAGTAATTATAGCCGTCCGGCTGGCTCAGTTGATAGCGCGCCTGATTCTCATCTTGAAGGTCTCGCGTTCAATCCCCGCTCAGATTGAAAAGTTTTTCTGGGATACAGCCGGCGGTTACCATCTCCCCATGAGCATGGGGGATGGGTAATGGTCTCTGGTAGACTAAAGAAAGCCAAGCGCTTGTGAATCCTCGAAGGAGGAGATACGGGCGCTATATAAGTAACCAGAAGATTATTATTGTTATTATTATTACTCCGCACGATATTGATACAGTCAAATTACTCGGGGATTCATGGCAAGATATTTATCTAGGCGATAATTCAATGTCTGGACTGTATGGCAATTTTTTCTGGGCACAGTCACAATATTTAGTCATGTACTTTCTTGACGCGATCTGGTCCGATGTTTTGGTGGTTATTATGATATTCTGTGTAATTGGTATTGAGGACAGACATACAAACAGACAGACAGATAGATAGATAGACAGACAGACAGACAGACAGACAGACAGACAGATAGATAGATAGATAGACAGACAGACAGACAGACAGATAGTCAGTCAGTCAATTCTTTATTTCATAAAAAGCTATACATAGTAACTTTTTACATATTTACAGATACAATTAAAATTAAAGCTAAACATTAACGCATTGTTGGTTCATGATTTTGAACGTGCATAATTCTTGCCTTCACTGCTTCAATGTCATTGTCTTTTAAACAATTGATACTGTATGCTGCATTTATAATATTATTTACTTCATTAGTTATATATACAAGCTATTAGATACATCCACTAAACTGTTTTCAAGAAATTTGCAAGGATGGGCAATCATTCTATTTGCAAGTCTTATTTGATTCCAGTTCATCAAATGGTTAAAAGTCATAGATAGATAGATAGATGGACAGAGAGATAGATAGATAGATATATAGATAGACAGATAGATAGATAGATAGATAAATAGACAGACATACAGACAGGCAGATATATAGATTGATTGATTGATTGATTAATTGATTGATTGCTAGATATATAGATAGATAGATAGATAGATAGATATAAATACCTCGCTTGTTGCCATGTGTGAGGGCGAGCACCATTAAGGACGTCCCTAGATATATTGAGGCACAGGTCACCCTCGAACCTAGTGAACCCCTCTGGACACACTAACCCTCCAGACCCCGGATCAGCCACACCACTACCATCATTACTAAACGCTGAAAGGAAATAAAGTCACGTTTAACCCTTTTTGTTTTTTGTTTTTTTTGGTGAGTGAGGGAGACAAAAGGAAGAACTGCCTGTATCGAGTGCCTCCCCCAAAGTTGAAAGAGTGACCGGGCCAAAATCAAGAGACGTTCGAGCCATTTCAGCTACACTTAAATGATTTTATGAAGCTTAGGAAGGACACAATTCCCACAGATCCTTCCTAAACTGTATATAATCGTCTAATGATAGCCAGATTAAACTGTCAAAATGGGTCAAATCTTCAAAGGGGAAAGTTGAATACTGTATGTCTTCCAAAACATTATTCCTAATCACATTTAGCACTTTGGGCCCTCTTTCCCTTCTGGGAAGCCTCCTTAAATTGTTAACCCTTTGAGGATTATGACGCATTTTGACAGTTTAGTCTGGCTATCATTAGACGATTTGGTGCAATTTAGGATAGATCTGTGGAAATTATAAAGGGTACAGACTATCTCCATTAAATTATAAAGGGTACAGACTATCTCCATTAAATTATAAAGGGTACAGACTATCTCCATTAAATTATAAAGGGTACAGACTATCTCCATTAAATTATAAAGGGTACAGACTATCTCCATTAAATTATAAAGGGTACAGACTATCTCCATTAAATTATAAAGGGTACAGACTATCTCCATTAAATTATAAAGGGTACAGACTATCTCCATTAAATTATAAAGGGTACAGACTATCTCCATTAAATTATAAAGGGTACAGACTATCTCCATTAAATTATAAAGGGTACAGACTATCTCCATTAAATTATAAAGGGTACAGACTATCTCCATTAAATTATAAAGGGTACAGACTATCTCCATTAAATTATAAAGGGTACAGACTATCTCCATTAAATTATAAAGGGTACAGACTATCTCCATTAAATTATAAAGGGTACAGACTATCTCCATTAAATTATAAAGGGTACAGACTATCTCCATTAAATTATAAAGGGTACAGACTATCTCCATTAAATTATAAAGGGTACAGACTATCTCCATTAAATTATAAAGGGTACAGACTATCTCCATTAAATTATAAAGGGTACAGACTATCTCCATTAAATTATAAAGGGTACAGACTATCTCCATTAAATTATAAAGGGTACAGACTATCTCCATTAAATTATAAAGGGTACAGACTATCTCCATTAAATTATAAAGGGTACAGACTATCTCCATTAAATTATAAAGGGTACAGACTATCTGAATACAGTCATCTAATAATAGCCAGAAAATGGAAAATAAATGCGTCATCGTATCTTCTAACGGCTAGATATTTGCATAACAGAGTAACTAACCTTCCGGTAACCATCAAACAACAAACGTTTGAAAGCAATTACTATGAACAGTTTATATAAAATGGGCGTCTTTGAGTAGATGGAGCAAGTTTGAATTTAATTTGTATTTAACTCATACAGTACCGGTGACGTCCTTTTAACTCATACAGTACCGGTGACGTCCTTTTAACTCATACAGTACCGGTGACGTCCTTTTAACTTTATTCTGGTTAGACTTTTATTAAGTTTAAAAAGGTCGTACAGCAATTAACAGGCTTCGAATTATCTCACTTAACCTTTTAACTACCACAGATTCATCTTAAACTGCATACAATCGTCTAAATATAACTAGATTAATATTGAAAAGACGTCGCTGGTACAGGAAGGGTTAATTCTTCCATTATTGTGTGTGAAAATATAATATGCTTACCTGCAGCACTGGCGTACCCAACGAGCACAAGAGCCAAGACCGCTGTAGTCCCCTTGAATGCCATGGTGCTACTGATGCTCACACTGCCGTCTCGCTCTCTCTAAGTACCCCCCTGCATTTCCGGCATTCCACAAAAGAAAACGTAATCCCTTCGTTGTTATCGTGACGTATGTTCTTCTGTCTCGATTAATGCTTAGGATGGTGTGACGCAAGCACTTTTCCGTCATTTTTTTACTGGCAAATTTAGTGTGGTAGCTTTTAAGTTTAAGATGTATAATAATTCAGCCTCTAACAAGATATACTGTCAGTTTATTTTCCGATGCTAAGGAGAAATTGCCTCAAAATAATCCCGATAATAATCCCGATATCGCTTCCGTGTAATAACCAACCACTACAAGATTTGCTTGTTAAAAATGTTGCCCTCTGACCCCTGACCAGTGCGGACGTCCCCAGTGACCGCTAGTGAACCTGTTTACCCTTAGTGAGGTCCTAGTGAACTTTCTTAGTGATGGCTGTTGTTGATGAGTCTGCTGTCTCCTCCCATACTCTCCAGCTTTGTCTTGCTTTGCAAGAAAGACTGGAGAGTGTGTAGCAGGAGATTCAGTGTCTCAAAGATGAAAATTTGGCCTTGAGACTAGCTATGGCGGAGAAGAAGTGTGAGGCTACCGGAAGTGTTCCCAGGGATCGTGAAGCCCCTTGGAAAGTGGTGTCAACCAGTGCAACGGCCTGCAAGCTGAAAAGGCAGCCACTCAAGACCCACAACAACTTCAGCACCTTGGCTGATGAGAGTGATGGCGACGAAATGGCGATCATCGAGGCAGTGAGAGGGGAGGGGGGGAAGTCTGCTGCTGTTGCTGCAACAACTCCTGCTACACGCCGACAACGGAAAAAAGCTAAGTTCATTGTCGGTGATTCAATGGTTAGGTACCTTGACGGGGCTACTCACACTCATGTTAGTAAAGTTGTCTGCCTACCTGGAGCCGGAGTCGGGAGGGTGGCAGAGAAGATGGATGGTGTCCTAGAAGTTGGTGGGGAGGACCCCATCATCTTCATCAACGCGGGATCCAATGACATAATTATGGAGATGCAGGACTGAGGAGTTGCTGACCAAGTACCAGGAAATGCTGGAGAGGATCAAGGAGAAGGGTGGATTTCCTGTGGTACACAGTATCCTGCCAAGAAGAGGGGTACGGAAGGAATGGTCCTCCAGGGCTATTGGTGTAAATAGCCGGCTGGAGAAGTATTGCAAGGCAAAGTCAATACCATTCCTAGATAACTGGACCCACTTCTATGGTAAGGATGAACTGTATGCCCAGGATGGAGTACATCTTTCTCAACTAGGAGTTTCGACCTTGGCCAGCTCACTGGACAAGATTGTTGCGGGGTTTCGTTAAAAAAACCTGGGTGTGTAAGTAAAATACTGTCTCCATATGGAGCAGGTACTTCATGTGACAAACCAGTGAGTAAAATAGAAATAATCAGTCAAGATAGTGCGAATATACTGATGTGTAATAGTAGTATCGATAACACTACACATGTAACTGAGAGTAAAGATGAGATTACTGATAGAGCAGAATTTCCGTCTACAGCTAGTAGTTCAACAGGAAATAATAAGTTAGCTAAAAACAATAGAAAAATAGTTGCAAATAAAAGTAATAGGTTGAGGGTATATTATACAAATTGTAGGAGTTTATGTAACAAAATGAACGAACTTAGAGCACTCGTTAGCACAGAAAATATAGACATAATAGCGCTAACTGAAACGTGGATTAATACAGAATCTAGGCATTTTTTAGCAGAATTTGATATTCCAGGATATAGTTTGTTTAAATATGACCGAACAAGTAGGAGGGGCGGGGGTATAGCAGTGTTTGTCAGGAGTACATTAAAAAGCTGTATTAAATCAGGTATTAGACTAAATAATGATAATGAAAGTGTTTGGGTAGAGGTTAACGAAGGTAGTGAGACCATAGTTATTGGAGTTATATATAGACCGCCTAATATGAGTAGAAATGGCGGAACATCGTTATGGGAGGAAATTAAAATAGCATCAAGGTTTAGCAATGTGTGCATTATGGGGGATTTTAATTTTCCGAACATTGATTGGCAGCACCAAATAGGCGACTCCGATTCAGTAGAGTTTATTGAGGTTGTACAAGATAGTTTTGTATTTCAATTCATAGATATGCCGACTAGAGGTATTAATATTCTTGATTTAGTTTTCAGTAACAATGAACATATGATAAATGATGTAGAAATTGGTGACCACCTAGGAAATAGCGATCATAAATCTATTTATTTTAATATACAATGGACAGGGACTGCTAAAGAGAATACGACACTTATCCCAGATTTCAGAAAAGCCGATTATGGTGGGCTAAGAAGAGACTTAAGGGTGGACCCTATTGTTAAGCAATTAAGTCAGGATATGCCAGAGTTAAACTTGCCACCTACATATAACCAGTTTATTGCTTCACTCCACAATGCTCAAAACAAATATATCCCTAAAAGAAAATTTAGATCACCGCAGAACCAACCAAAATGGATGACTAATAAGCTAATAGATCTTATAGGAAAAAAGAAAGGAATATATAGAAAAATAAAGAAAGGCGAAAATCATCTACATATATACTATCAGACTCTATCAAGACAGGTCAAAAAGGAAATCAGGAAAGCAAAAAGAAATTATGAAATAAGGATAGCCAGTGACTCAAAAAATAACCCTAAAGCTTTTTACCAACTATATAAATCTAAAGTTAGAGATGTAATAGGCCCCCTAAAAACTTCAATAGGAGAAATAACAGAAAATGATTTAGAAATGTGCAGTACATTAAATAGTCAGTTTCTTTCCGTTTTCACTAATGAAAATTTGGCACAGATTCCAAAAGTCAATAAAATTATGGTATATAGTGATAGTATAGAAAATATGTTAAGTACAGTTAGTATAAGTAGAAATGATGTGCTTAAGGAAATTGACAGACTGAAACCTCAAAAATCGCCTGGTCCTGACGAGGTATATGCTAGAGTATTAAAAGAATGCAGAGATGAGTTAAGTAGCCCATTAACATTTTTATTTAACAAGTCTTTAGAAACAGGTTTAGTTCCAGAAGCTTGGAAGCTTGCAAATGTAGTTCCGATCTTCAAAAAAGGTGATAAATCGATAGCATCCAATTACCGTCCCATTAGTCTCACATCAATCATAGGAAAGTTGCTAGAGTCTATTATTGCTAGGAAAATTAGAAGCCACTTAGACAAATTTAACTTAATAAATTCTTCTCAGCATGGATTCACTCAGGGACGTTCTTGCCTTACTAATTTGCTTAGCTTTTTCTCAGAGGTATATGAAGCAGTAGATAGTGACAAGTCATATGATATTATTTATTTAGATTTCAGTAAAGCTTTCGACAGAGTCCCTCATGAGAGATTGATGAGAAAGGTTGAGGCACATGGAATAGGAGGATCGTTGTTGGGATGGATTAGGTCATGGCTAATTGGTAGGAAACAGAGACTCAGCATAAATGGTACCAAGTCAGAGTGGGGAGCAGTCAAAAGTGGTGTCCCCCAGGGATCGGTATTAGGTCCCCTGTTGTTTCTTATATACATAAATGACCTAGATTTAGGTATAACTAGTAGGATAAGTAAATTCGCAGACGATACTAAAATGGGGAGATCAATTGATTCAGATAGCGATATAGAGTGCCTCCAAAGGGATCTAGATACCTTACATGAATGGTCAGTAAATTGGCAGATGAAGTTTAACATTGACAAATGCAAGGTATTAAAGATAGGGAAGATGCATACAAATGTTAAATATAAACTAGCTAATTTAGAATTAGAAAATTCAGACTGTGAGAAAGATCTAGGTGTGTTTGTTAGCAATGATTTGAAGCCTAGAAAACAGTGTATAAGCGTTCGTAATAAGGCAAACAGGATTCTCGGGTTCATCTCTAGGAGTGTGAGTAAACTGCTGATGTTATCTTAAAACTTTACTTGTCATTAGTGAGACCCCATATGGATTATGCTGTCCAATTTTGGTGTCCTTATTACAGAATGGACATAGATTCATTGGAGAGAGTACAGCGTAGAATGACAAAAATGATCCATAATATTAGAAATCTTTCGTATGAAGAAAGGTTGAAGAAATTAGGTTTACATTCGTTAGAGAGACGCAGAGTTAGAGGGGATATGATAGAGGTGTTCAAGTGGGTTAGTGGGATTAACAAAGGGGACATGACAAATGTACTAAAGCTCAGTGATAGCGAAAGAACTCGTACCAATGGTTTCAAATTAGATAAATTTCGTTTCAGAAAAGATATAGGCAAATATTGGTTTGGTAACAGAGTTGTAGATGGGTGGAATGGACTACCAAGTGCTATAGTGGGGTCTAAAACGGTAGGGAGCTTTAAGATAAAATTGGATAAGCATATGGACGAGAAGGGTTGGGTGTGAAGGGAGATCAGCCGGGTTGGGCCAATCAGCACTCTGCATACCCCCATAATCCTGCGTTAATCTCTAACCGTTTTGGTAAGATGATCCTCAGGGTATTAGAGTGTTGAGCCTATAATTGGGCTTTGTAATTGAACTGGGGTTGTGTGGGACAGGGATCTGCCTTGCTTAGGCCAATCGGCTTTCTGCAGACTCCCATTTTCTTATGTTCTTATGTTCTTATATCAGTGTTACTCTTTCGAATAACCGTCTTTCATTAAAATATTTGTTTGATAAAAATACATATCAGTGTTGCTTTTTCGCATAACAAACTATCGTTAAAATGTGTGGTTATTAAAAATGCATATTAGTATAGTTTTTTCTCTTATATTTAATATCCAAACATTAAAAGATGTTTTTGTTAAAAATGTAATCCATCATTAGAAGATTTGCTTGTTAAAAATGCATACCTGAGCATTACATTAGCGTTTGTCCCTGGGCCTGGACCCCCAATTCTGGCTTTATCACATCATTGAGGTAAACACACAAACACACACTCACACACATAAATATATATATACTGTATAATTATATATATATATATATATATATATATATATATATATATAATATATATATATATATATATATATATATATATATACTATATATATATATATATACAGTATATATGATCAGACCAAATATATTTAACCCATTTTCGGAGGAATGTATTAGGGTTAACTTCTCACTCCCATGACCTGAATAACACCATGAATCGTAATCTATTAAGGGGAGGCTCTTGTGTTTGCTTGATACCCTTTTCCCTCGTGTGTAGCCCCATTAGATTCGAAATTTTTAGACTTTCGCCCCATTAGTTTGGTGATTTTATGTAATTAAGTTTGTCCCTTAGGCTAACAAAAATGCCTTCCCCAATCTCATTTCAAACTATACAATGTTAAATGGAACGAATTATACTGTTGGCAACACTGTCATTCGTGCTAATTAACATTGTAATGTTTGAAAGAAGATTGGGGAAGTTGACTTAGTAAGCCTAGGTGACAAACTTAAGGGGGGATGGGCCGGTTTTCTGGACCACTTTCTCCCTCATGTTTAGCCCCATTAGTTTTCAGATGTTAAGATGTTTGCCCCATTAGTTAGTCGATGTTAAGACTTTTCACCCCATTTCTTTGTCAATATTTAGACCTTTCATGCTAGTTAGGTGTCGATTTTTTCCCTGGCGAACGATAGTGAGCCTGTAATGGAAGAATCGGCCTTCGGCCGGGACATTGTTCTTCCGAAAAATATACAAATTAATCTAGAAGAGGGATCTAATGGATGTTTTTTTTTTTTTTTAATTTGATGGAGGTCTAGGGAGGAAACTAGAAAAATAATGAGTACATACAAAAATCGCCCAAAAAGTGAACCATATCCCCTTAAATACTCTACACGAAAAGAGCAAAAGCAAACAATGATAATTATACCAGATATCATAATAACCCCCAAGACGTCGGACCAGATAGTGTTAGCCCATTATGTGCTGGTGACATCCTCTTCTATATATATTTGGCTAATATCAGACGATTTTCTTCAAGTTAGGAAGGACCTATGCCCATCAGACGAACACAGACTATCTCAATTAATCCTTTCACCTACCATATAATATTATCTCTCCTAAGCTTCATAAAATCGTCCAAAAGTAGCTGAAATCCAATAACAGACGTCACCGGTACTTAAAGGGTTAAGGGGGGATGGTTCACTTTTTGCTCGATTTTGTTGTTGATTAATTAGTTTGCTAGATTCCTTCCTAGACCTCCATCAAACTTTAATAAACACAACAAAAACAGGATCCCCCCTTCAAGGCCGGTTCCTCCTAAATAAACACAACAAAAACAGGATCCCCCTTCAAGGCCGGTTCCTCCTAAATAAACACAACAAACACAGGATCCCCCTTCAAGGCCGGTTCCTCCTAAATAAACACAACAAACACAGGATCCCCCTTCAAGGCCGGTTCCTCCTAAATAAACACAACAAAAACAGGATCCCCCTTCAAGGCCGGTTCCTCCTAAATAAACACAACAAAAACAGGATCCCCCTTCAAGGCCGGTTCCTCCTAAATAAACACAACAAACACAGGATCCCCCTTCAAGGCCGGTTCCTCCTAAATAAACACAACAAACACAGGATCCCCCTTCAAGGCCGGTTCCTCCTAAATAAACACAACAAACACAGGATCCCCCTTCAAGGCCGGTTCCTCCTAAATAAACACAACAAACACAGGATCCCCCTTCAAGGCCGGTTCCTCCTAAATAAACACAACAAAAACAGGATCCCCCTTCAAGGCCGGTTCCTCCTAAATAAACACAACAAACACAGGATCCCCCTTCAAGGCCGGTTCCTCCTAAATAAACACAACAAACACAGGATCCCCCTTCAAGGCCGGTTCCTCCTAAATAAACACAACAAACACAGGATCCCCCTTCAAGGCCGGTTCCTCCTAAATAAACACAACAAACACAGGATCCCCCCCTTCAAGGCCGGTTCCTCCTAAATAACAGGTTCGGTATCGCTCGACAGGAAAATATCAACACCCAAGTGAACCGAAAAGTCCTAATATTGACAAAGAAAGGGGTGTGAAAGGTCTTAAAATCGCCAAAGTAATGGGCTGAACGTCTAAAAATCTGAAAACTAATGGGGCTAAACATGAGGGAGAAGGGGGACTAGAAAAACAACCCCTCTCCCCTCAAGCCCTCGTTATCGTAAGCCCAATAACACCCAATTAACAATATCAGGTTTTTTCGGAAGCTTATCTGTGAAATTGGGGTTTGACGTCAGGAAATAAAGCCGAAGGATTGTGTTTCCTGTAAAAACTTAGTGTTATTGCTTTGATATTGGACACACACACACTCTCTCTCACTCTCACACATTCTCTCTCTCACTCTCACTTTCTCTCTCTCTCTCTAAGTCCCACATTCAAAACTTCATTTCTATCTATCTATCTATCTATCTATATGCTCAGGCCCAATCCCCATTTTGGGGGTAGCCGACTCAAGACAGAGCAAGAACAGGGAAAAACACAAAAACAACATAAAACAAAAAAATAAACACAGACAAAAAACACAAACTCTCACACATCCAGGTCACCCAGGAGAAGACCCAGAGACCAGGGTTACCAAGGTCACTCCAGCACTCCCCGGCCCCTGACCACCCGGAGAGGTTCCGATCTCGGCAGGCAGACATGCAGCGGAGCCAAAGCCACAAGCCAGAAAACTTCATTTACCAGTATATTTTCTTTTTTTTTGGCATAAGAAAATAATATTACCTAATGTGATACAATTTCAGGGACAGCTGCTTGTACAGTATAATGAGTATGAAAAGGGTTATTAAAACGTCCATAATTGTCTACCCATTTAAATATATATTGGTATAATCCATTCATTAGAGGTAGGCGGTAGGCCAGAAAACGTGCTCCTTAAGGGGCGATATCCACTCCGGGGATTTTTTTCTTGACTCCTTTCTCCCTCATGTTAAGCCCCATTGTTTTCCTAATGTTAAGACGTTCGCCCCATTATTTTGACGATTTTAAGAACTTTCAACCCCTTTCTGTCAATTTTAAGACCTTTCGTGCCATTTAGGTGTCGATTTTATCCTGGCGAGCGATAGCGAGTCTGTCATTTTAGAGGAACCGGCTTTCAGCCGGGACATTTTTCTACCGAAAAATGTACAAATTTATCTTGAAAGGGGGTCTAGGGGGTGTAATTTTAAGCTTGATGAAAACGTATGGAACAAACTAAATACCTCCCCTTAACCTCTGTAACTCAAAAAGGGCTAGAGCAAATGGCTGTATATTTCCACACCTATTTCCGGGTTGACCCTTCCTAAGTGGTAGAAATAGTGGCTTGATTACTACCCTGCAAACTCTTCCGTCTTTGTCTTTCCTCTAACGTCTCCCCTTCTTGCTAGAGGTTTGCTCTCATTCAATCTGTCTCAAAGAAGGGTGACCTCTCTCAACTCTCCAACTGTCGTCTAATTGCTCTCATTTCTTGCATCTCCAAAGTTTTTGAAATTATTCTTACTTCAAAATTTCTTAAGCATCTCTGTCCCTATAATCTACTCTCAGATCGCCAGGATGGACTGCTTAGGGGTCGCTCTACTGGTGATCTTTGTTCATACCTTACTACCTCTTCGTCATCCTCCTTTCGGGATTTCGGTGAGACCTTTTCTATTGCGCTAGACATATCGAAGGCTTTTGATAGAGTCTGGCACAAATCTCTAATTTCTAAACTACCCTCCTTCGGTTTCTATCCCTCTATCTTTGCCTTTATTTTTAATGTCCTTTCTGGTCGTTCAATAGCTGTAGTTGTGGACGGCCATCGTTCACTTCCTCAACGTATCAACTCCGGTGTTTCTAAGGATTCTGTCCAATCTACAATTCTCTTTCTAATATTCATTAGTGATCTTCTCAACTGTACTGTACTGTAATGGCGTAACAAGGCTAATTCATCAATGGACTTTGACCTAGGTTAGGTTAGGCTAGGTTGGTTAGGTTAGGTTAGATATTCATTGATCCCTTGGCAGTTGTTCAAATGTGGTGAAAAACACTCTTTGACCGATGGAGTTTGGCCTAGGAAAGAATGCACGGAATACACCCAACTGTTATTCCCAACAACAACAACAACAACAACAACAACAACCCCTTGGATCCATTAGTAGCAGCAGAATTTAAAATGTTGCATTATTGTGGGAAATCGTGTTTTAGCATAGTCGGGAAAACAGCTCGGAAATGTACTTTTTACATTTTTGACGGCTCCTGCGCCCTAAAATATGAGCTCAAATTAATGTAGCCTTATATCAATGGACTTCCCACGGTGTATGGATTCCAAATATATTCGTGCTTTAGTTGTGTGAATTTTCAATTTGACACAATCAAAGTGATAAATCAGAATTTACCTGGAATATGATACTATAGTCTTGGCAAAACATTCAAAGTTTTCGGGTCACTTAGGAATTTCAAATTGTAGGGGGTATATTTTGATTCATGACTTTCCGCTTGCAATGGCATATGTGGCATTTTAATTTTTTGTAATTTTTGCCCCTGGACAGCTGTTAAAATATTGTGTAAAATCGTTATTTCACCGATGGACGTCAGCCTAGGTTTGGTTTGCTTAGGTTAGGTTATCTTAGGCTAGGCTAAGTATTTTTTGCACCCTGAGCAGCTGTATTAACGGAGTTAAAATGCTAATTCACTGATCGACTTTGGCCTAGAAGAGAATGTATGGAATAAGACAAATTAGTTTTCCCAAGCACACTGCAATCCCCTGCATCCATTACCAGCTGCAGAATTATATTTGGGACATTAATATGTGAAATCACATTTGAGCATAGTCAGGCAAGCAGATTGGAAAGGTATCTTTTGCATGTTTGACGTCTCCTGTGCCCTAAGATATGTGTCCAAATTAATCTAACCTTACTGTATATCAATGGGTTCTCCATGGTAGGGCTATATAGATTCCAAATATGTTTGTTATTTAATTGTGTGAATTGTCAATTTAACGCAATGATACTGATTAATCTGAATATAACTGAATTATAGTCTAGGCGAAAATGTCCAAGTTTGCGGGTCATTTTAGAATTTCAACTTTTTAAGGGTATACTTTGATTCCAACGGTGTATATACAACGGTGTATATACAACGGTGTATATACAACGGTGTATATACAACGGTGTATATACAACGCTGTATATACAACGGTGTATATACAACGGTGTATATACAACGGTGTATATACAACGGTGTATATACAACGCTGTATATACAACGCTGTATATACAACGGTGTATATACAGAGTTTGTCTGTAGTAAATTAAGGTTCACCCATTCTTTCTCCATCTAACCTCTTCTTCTCCTCTAACCCCATTTACTATGAGAGAGAGAGAGAGATAGAGAGAGAGAGAGAGAGAGAGAGAGAGAGAGAGAGAGAGAGACGTGATCCAGGTAATCCACAGGAACGTACCAGTATTACGGATAATTGACGCATTTCCTTCCCTAGGTACGGTCGCGCTAATAAGTCATGTCTCAGCTGTCATTACGTTTGGCTTGCTCTGTGCTGTATTAATGTCTGTCAGATGTTGAATAGGGTAGGTAAGTGTAGGAACAGGTTTGTATATTTCACTCGATAGAAGAAATGAAGCTTAGATATTGCTGATACCAATTATTGATCAAAACATACTTCGTGCCAAGACATCACTTATTAGCGCGATTGTACATTAGGATCAAGATAACCTATTAATGAACAAAACCTGCCTCACCGGAGCCACGTCATAAACTGGATTACCTGATACGGTACACGGGGTCACATTCCTTGATATTAACATGTCATACACTTTTTTTCTTTCTGAAACGTAAAAACACAACGTTGCTCAAAATACAAGTAATTGTTCTTATCAACTTTATATTCGTAACATGCTGTACCTATTGGGTTAAGACATAATAACATATGATACAATATATATATATATATGTACTTACTCTAGTTGTACTTACTCTAGTTGTATTGCGGGAGTGAGCATGCTCGTTATTTCCTGCCTCCTATATGTGTAGGTGTTATATGTATCGTTGGAATGGCTGTGGATGTGTGTGTAGTCTGTATTGTTAGCCAATTGGCGACATCGGAAACGAAGGCTTAGGGTGGATCTGTATGGTACCATTCTCACTATAGATGGTACCGTCTCGCCCGAAGGCTTAGGTAGCCATCAGCTTAGGTGAACCATATGATACCCATCTCGCCTTGTACCATTTTTGCCAACCCCAGATGGGACGTCACAACGTCGTCCATTTATTCCAGGTACCTATTTACAGCTAGGTGAACTGAGGCTAACACATGAAAGGAGACAAGCCCAATTTGTCTCCACCCGGCCGGGTGAACCCCCGACCCCTCGTGTGTGAGACGAGAGCTCTACCTACTAGGCTACGGGCTGTGTGTGTGTGTGTGTGTGTGTGTGACTATGTGCACATGGGTGTATGCTTGGGTTTGTTCATATAAATCTAAATGTATGTCAATTTCATCACAAAGAAAATCACAGGTGTACATTTTACCACAGAGTGTATCTTAATTCCCATCATTACATTTTCGTTATCAAAGTACGCTTCAAGGATGTATGTGTGTTGTTGTTGTTGTTGTTGTTGTTGTTGTTGTTCCCCAAGCTGCCTGGCCGAACAGCCCCAAGGCCCCGAGCAAGTGTGTTTGTGGTGGTGGTGGAGGGGGGGAGGGAATAGAGAGATAAGGGGAAGGGTGGGTGGGGGGAGGAGGGGGGCATAAGAGAGAGGTCAGTGGAAGGGGGGAGGGGGGGAATGAGGGGGGATAAGAGCGAGATAAGGGGAAGGGGAGAGGAGGAGGGGATTGATAACTACACGAATCCAACACGTCATTCACCCCCCTTCCCACCACCTCCTCACCACCCCTTACACGGTACCTGTGTAATATAACCCAGACTTACCGAGCTACAGTACCCACACACACACACCATGGCTCGGTACAACAACAACTCGGTACTCGCGGTTCTCCTTCTCTCCGCGGCTCTGGTCGCTGGGGTACAAGGTCAGTAGTTAACTTTTTTAGTCTATTATGGTGTATTATGGTGTATTATGGTGTATTCTGTCATTATATTATAGCTATTATGCGATTTTATTAAGAATAGGAAAGATCTGTGGAAGCACAAGGTCAATATTTTACTCTCTTAGTATAAAATGGTGCAATATTATACTATATTATGGGTATATATCAGAAGATTTTATTGAGACTAGGAAGGATCTGTGGGGGTACAAGGTCAGTAGTCCACCCTTTTAACCCCATGAGGATTATGACGCGTTTTGGTTGCTTCTTGTGGCTATCATTAGACGATTTTCTTCAGCTAAGAAAGAATCTGTGGGAGTCAGAGTCATAATTGAGTTGGTTTTGACAGTCAAAATTACTGTATCTCGAAAATCCCTCGCCTATATATATGGAGAGGGAGAGAGAGAGAGATTGCGATTGTTTGACCGAGAGAAAGAAAAAGCCTCATATCACATTCAACCAAATTTCAGCCTGCCCAGACGAATTTGAAGCCGTCGGGTCGAGTTGCTTCTACGGCGTAACCCCCTCCAGCTCCATGTTCGGCCCCGTGCTGTACGAGTGGACCGTGGCACGTGAACTCTGCCAGAACAGATCGACTGAGGCTTGGAGTGTCGACCTCGCCTCAAACTTCGACTTCGACAAACTCCGCCTCGTCAAGCCCTACATGGAAAAGCTGAACATAAGTAAGAGTCATAGGTTTGATCCCTGTAGTAAGGTCTTACTTTCTAGCCATCTTTGTAACTCTTTTTCTAACTTTCTTTTTATAAATCTATTTTTCTCTCCATATAGCTCTCTTTCTCTCTCTCTCTCTCTCTCTCTCTCTCTCTCTCTCTCTATATATATATATATATATATATATATATATATATATATATATATATATATATATATATATATATATATATATATATATATATTATATATATTCTTATTTGTTTCTATACATTTACATATTATTTAATCATATGAAATATTATTACGATACATACTTATCAAATTCAGTCCTATCATTACTCCCTTCCAAACCTAATTCTCTCTCTCTCCCTCCACCAGCTGCCCCTTGCGCCTTGGGGTACTATATGAAGGATGGGCAGCGGCAGTGGTTTGATGGATCTGTTATCACCGATGACTCCTATATGTAAGTCTGATGGTATTTTATTCATGCTTGTAATAATATAAGTATAGATAACTGTAATATTAGATATATGTATTCCCTCAATTGAGGGGAGTGCACCCGATGACTGGAAGACTGGCATAATAGTCCCCCTATATAAGGGCAAAGGGGAAAGAGGAGTGTGTGGTAACCACCGAGGAATATGTCTTCTAAGCGTAGTAGGGAAGGTATACAGTAGGGTAGTGATTGAGAGAGTGAGAGTGAGAACGGATAAATGGATAGGCGATGAGCAGGGAGGTTTTAGGAAGGGAAGAGGATGTGTAGATCAGATTTTTACCCTGAATTGTGTTGTGGAGAAGTATCTGGAGAAGAAACAAAAGGTGTATGTTGCCTTTATGGACTTGGAGAAGGCCTATGACAGAGTGGATAGAGAAGGTTTGTGGAAAGTACTAAGAATATACGGAGTGGAGGGCAAGTTGCTGAAAGCAGTGAAGAGCATGTATGAGGGTGCAAAGGCAGCAGTACGTGTGGAGAGTGAGCAGAGCGAGTTCTTTGACCTGAATGTTGGTTTGAAACAGGGGTGTGTGATGTCCCCGTGGTTGTTTACTGTATATATGGATGGAGTCATGAAAGAAATACTATCAAGAGCAGTGGATGTTGGTGTATCACTGAAAAGGGAGGGAATTGAGTGGAAGCTACCTATACTGCTGTTTGTGGATGATACAGTTCTGATGAGTGATAATGAATGGGAGTTGCAGGGTCTGGTAAATGAGTTTGGAACAGTGTGCGAAAAACGGAATTTGAAGGTAAATATGGGGAAGAGCAAGGTTATGGTCTTCGAAAGGGGTGAAGTCACAGAGTGTGAGGTGAAGCTGAACGGTCAGGCTATGGAGATCGTCAATTCTTTTAAGTATCTGGGCAGTGTGTTGAGTAAAGATGGGACTATGGATGAAGAAGTGCGGGAGAGGGTACAACAGGGGAAGAGGGTTGTAGGAACGCTAAAAGCAGTAACAAGAAATAGGGTGGTCAGTATGGAAGTGAAGAAGTCCTTGCATGACAGTGTGGTAATCCCGACACTGACTTACGGAAGCGAAGCATGGACGTTGGTTGAGAGACTCAGACCAAGAGTGAGAGCAGTGGAAATGAATTACTTAAGGAGTGCGTGCGGAGTTACATGGAGGGATAGACAGACTAATGAGGAAGTAAGAAGGAGGTGTGGTGTGGAAGTAGATGTGCTGGAAAGTGTGAAAAGGAACAACTTGAGATGGTTCGGCCATATGGAACGTATGGAAAGCGAGAGAATGACTAAGAGGGTGTACGAGAGCGAGGTGGAGGGACAGAGAGGGAGAGGTAGACCGAATATGAGGTGGAAGGATGGAGTGAGGAAGTACATGAACGAGGGCGGTGCTGGTTGGGGGGAGGGGCGTCGACTGACTGGGGACAGAGGTGCATGGGGGCGGTTCGTTCGTGGCCACCCCTTCGGGGATCACGGCGTCAGGCAATAGATAGATAGATAGATTCCCTCAATTTTTATTTGGCATGTTATGAGTTAAACTTTGACTTGAATTTTGTGACCTACATCAATCACATTTCAGTTTAGTTTCAGATACAAATGCTAAAGATCCCAGATACGTTGCAGTACACATTTTGGCCCACACAATTGGATGATGAAAGCTCTCGAGTGATACCGCTTTAACCCAAAGAACCTCACCTTCATAGCAATTATAACCCAAAGAACCTAACCTTCATAGCAATTATAACACAAAGAACCTCACCTTCATAGCAATTATAACACAAAGAACCTCACCTTCATAGCAATTATAACACAAATAACCTCACCTTCATAGCAATTATAACACAAAGAACCTCACCTTCATAGCAATTATAACACAAATAACCTCACCTTCATAGCAATTATAACACAAAGAACCTCACCTTCATAGCAATTATAACACAAAGAACCTCACCTTCATAGCAATTATAACACAAAGAACCTCACCTTCATAGCAATTATAACACAAAGAACCTCACCTTCATAGCAATTATAACACAAAGAACCTCACCTTCATAGCAATTATAACACAAAGAACCTCACCTTCATAGCAATTATAACACAAATAACCTCACCTTCATAGCAATTATAACACAAAGAACCTCACCTTCATAGCAATTATAACACAAAGAACCTCACCTTCATAGCAATTATAACACAAAGAACCTCACCTTCATAGCAATTATAACACAAAGAACCTCATCTTCATAGCAATTATAACACAAAGAACCTCACCTTCATAGCAATTATAACACAAAGAACCTCACCTTCATAGCAATTATAACACAAAGAACCTCACCTTCATAGCAATTATAACACAAAGAACCTCACCTTCATAGCAATTATAACACAAAGAACCTCACCTTCATAGCAATTATAACACAAAGAACCTCACCTTCATAGCAATTATAACACAAAGAACCTCACCTTCATAGCAATTATAACACAAAGAACCTCACCTTCATAGCAATTATAACACAAAGAAAATGAGTAGCCTTCTTCATTGTCATTGGTTATATGACGCTTCCTAGCACTTAACCCTCTCACTCTCGCTTAAGTTTGTTGGAAAGTAATTGCCGCTACCGTTCACTCAAGTGCTATTCGCACTACCGTGAGATGATACAACATGCATGTTATCAATCTGTTTTAACCCATAATAATCACCTGTACATGCAATTTATTAAACATCCAAAGAGAAAGCTTGACCCATACTATTATATAACCGGAAATGTTGTTTTTGTAAGATCAAATTACCACATTCAATGTTGATATATAAGAAATATTTAATAGTTTTTCCGAGTGAAGTGGTCATGATTTCTTTATATGCTAAGCAATAAATTGCTATATATTATGAAAACATTAACAATCCAATAACACTAATGATAATATTGCCAACAGGTGGTATATGCCCATGCCTGCCGACGACTACACCGACAGTGAAGGTGGGGCTCTACTGGCCTACGATAGAGTCTACCTGTACCAGTTCGGAAATTTCTATAGCTACCTGTGTGAGGCTCTTCGCAAGGCGGCATAATGTGTGTGCGAGAGAGAGAGAGAGAGAGAGAGAGAGAGAGAGAGAGAGAGAGTCAGAAATATATACAAAATCAATGATGTTGCAGGCATATTACTTTAATATTACCAATTAATGCATTCCTGTACTATATTTTTTTTACTATAATTGTTCATTTCAGGAACTGTTCTTTACTTTTCGAAGGCACATGATTTAAATTGATTGTATATCAAAGTATTTGTTTCCTAATTTTACGAATTTGTTAATCAAACTGTATCTAAAGATATTTTCAGTATGACCAACCAATAAATCAAGTTAATCTTTCCTTCTCTTGTGTTTTATATCCTTTATGGACAACGGTCTTCCTGATAATTGGATGTACGACCTACACTACAGCTCATTAAGCTTGACAAATATATACAGTATATACTGTATATATATTGTTACGACTGACAGTAGAGGCTTCTAGTCCATGGACTAACACAGACAATTAAATACTCAGCACCTCCGTAGCCTCAACTCGTAACACAGCCTATCGCAACAGAACAGAGCTCATTCGCAACTTCCAGGCTCTCTGGGGACCAAAGGTGCAGACAATCCCCCAACTGGTTCCGTTATACAAACAATGCAAAAACTGGAACCCCTAGTTGTGGTGAAAAGATATCTTGAACCACAACTATCATCAACACTCAGTACCGAATAGCAATTCTGAGGAGGATGCTTTCTAAGCTGCACAAAGAAGAGAAAGCGCTGATTTAATCTATGTTAATAAAATTACGGTAAATACATGCCAACAATGAATGCCAAAACAATGAAGCAAGTATCAAGCATAAACGAATTAATCAAGGATCAAACAAACACCTATCAACCACCACCCACCTAGCTCTCCTAACAATCGTTGAGGCGTCCTAAACCGACTTCAACTCAACGGGATTTTATAATTGTGTCAGTACTCGTGCTAAGCGGAGAAATAATACCCAGGTAGCCAAACACAGCCTACCTGCAGTGCACTGTAACACAAATATAAAACGCCAAAGTCTATTTTGTCCAGTCTGTCAGTTGGCCTGGGCCGAAGTAATCCTCCCTGTAACTGAAAGACTATTGAAGTCCTCCACCCTCTACGTCGTATAATAGCCATGAAACAGAAAATAAATGCGTGATCGGATCTTGAAGGGGTTACATCTCCGTATTCTGGAACCCGTGGGAAGTGTGTTGCCAACCCTATATCGAACGAAAATGATACAACTGATCGCTAATTTGTGATTAAGGAGTAAATCTTATTCAATCACTATTTGTGTCTGTTTTTTTAGTTCCTGTGTGTTTACCTCCTTCTGTACCGGCGACGTCTTTTTCATTATCTTTTAGCTATATCTAGGGGATTTTGTGTAGTTTAAGAAGGATCTGTGGTAGTAAAGAGGGTTAAATGAGATAGTTCAAAGCCTGTTAATTGCTGGAGGCCCTTTTGAAAGTGAAGAAAGTCGGTTTACAGTAGCCAAAATAAAGTTAAAAGGACGTACACAAAGGGGTAAAGAACAACTTAAGTGAGGATCAATAATATGGCGGAAAGTCTCATAATATAATTTGATTTTGCTTCGTTTGTATATTCACATAAAATTATCATGTCTGTTATTAAGTTCCAAAACAGTGAAAAATCGTATGATAATGTTCATAAGAAATTACTTTACTTAATGTTATTTGGACCTTCCCTGTTTTACTCCATTATTTTGGAGATTTTCAGACTTTTCACCCCATTATTTTGGCGATTATATGACTCTTCACCTCATTCAGGTATCATGTTATTCTAGGTGAGCGACAGCGAGCCTGTAACTATGAAGAAATCGTCTTTGGCAGAGAAATTTTTCTATTGAAAAAATCGACACCTACTGTAAGTGGCACGAAAGGTCTTTATATTAACAAACAAATGGGACGAAAGGTTTTAAAATCGCCAGATATACAATACTATAAGTGACGATGTAGAGTCGAAACTGATAGTTCGACCACACCTCTGGTCATGTACTCTCTAATCTTAACCCTTGTGGCTTATGATGCATTTGAGAGTTTATTCTAGCCGTTAGTGGACGATTGTATTCAGCTTAGGAAGGGTATATGGCAGCCAGAGGGTTAATTGAGATAGTCTTCACCCTTTTAGCTCCCACAAATCCCTCCTAAGCTGTATAAAATCGTCTAAGGGTAATCATAATAACCTGTGAATTAGCCTGAGACTATAATTATGGTGCTATTAATGTTGATTTACGTGCTAGAAATGTCGAGTAAACCGTGAACCCCTTGAGCATAATGACGCGTTTTGACAGTATATTCTGACTATTATTAGACGACTTTGTTCAGCTTAGGAAGCCCTTGTGGGAGCAAGAGAGTTACTGGAGATAGTGTTTACCTTTTTGATTCCTTGAGAGCCTTCATACGCTGCATAAAATTGTCTAATGATAGCCAGAATATGATATCAAAATGCGTCATAATCCTGAAGGGGTTGGTGATGTCCCTCTCTCTCCAGTTAAGGCGGTGTCACACGAATGATTTTTCTGTATATTTGTCACGAGTAATTGTAGTCTGGCAGCTTTAAAATATGTTATATATACAGTATATATTCTACCTACAGTCAGTTTCCGATTATTACGAGAAAAAACTTGATCATCGAACATTGCCGGAAAAAGAGCTCGTGTAACACTGTCTTTAGCGAAGATTATCAACAATGTTTTCTGAGAATTATTGACTTTGGCTCTACAGTAATTTTAGGTACAGTTGTCTGCTGTCAAAGGTGGTCAAAGGTTGGACACATTGGTTTAACCATTTTGAGAAGGGACTGCACTCCTCGAAAAGAGGCTCCGGTCTTGACTTTCTTCCTGACTTATGCTGGCTTAATAATCCTGAAAGGTTAATAGTCTGTAAATAACTACTACTACTATTACTACTACTACCACTAATACTAATATTAATACTAATACTAATAATATATATAATAATATTAATAATAGTGAATAATATATAATAATATTTTGAGGCGCTTATGAAATGTTTGCAATAATTTCCATTACACATATACGTAAGTCAGTGTTTGCCCTCAATCAGTGTTCAGTGTTTAAAGTTCATCATAATGGAGTGCACCGGGCAATCGTGCAGGTGATTGTGCACTGTAGGACATAAATCGTGGTTAATTACCTTTTATTCGGGATAATAATAGACGATTTTATGCAATTTAAGAAAGACCTAGGTTAATCAAATGGTTCATTGGGCTCATATTCATCATTTCAGTCTTAGAAGTAGATTATATACTAAAGAAAATCGCCTAATGGTAACCAGAATAGGATTAAATTAAAGTCATGGTGCTGAAAGGGGTTAATTATTTTACCTAATGTTTATATTTTGATTTGCTGTTTGAACGTTTATATTGGGCCAGGTGTTTATGTCTTAGGGCGTACAGTCGAATTCCATAGTTAGCTGACAGCTTTAATTATAAGCTGTGTAAAATTAAGTTACTTATTTTTACCCCTCGGGTGTCTCTGGAGGATCATGAAGCGTTTTAGCAGTCTATCCTGGCTATCATTAGACGATTTTATTCAGCTTAGGAAGAAAATTTGGAACCTAAAGAGTTATTTGAGATAGTACTAACCCCTTTGATTCCTTGGTATCCTCCAAAACTGCATAAAATCGTCTAATGCTAGCCAAAATAAACTGTACAAACGCGTCATAATCCTCTCGGGGCTAATATCTCTTTCTCTCTCTCTCTCTAGATTTTACACAAATTATCATCAAAGTTTTTTCTGCTAGCTCTTGATGTTGGCTTTATTGTGCACTTTAAGATATAAATCGTGACCTTAAGATTACAATACCATCCCGACCGGAATTGACTCTTCTCATTAATTCTGTACCTATTATTTGCATTTCGTGGTTTAGTAATGCAGTTTTAGGATCCAGGGGGCTATATCTTTGAGTGTACAACCACCTGTGCATGTAACTGGTATACTGCACATTGATTAACATGAAATTGTTGACATAGATTCACACTGTCTGGTCCGACGTCGTGTGGGTTTTGATGATATTTTAATTGTCTAATTATTATTGAGAATTGTGTTTGTTTTTGCCAATTTTGAGCCATGTATGCTTGTCCTCTAGGCTAACACAAACGCGTTCCCAGACTTCCTTCAAATTAAAAAATACCTACCCACACCCCCTTCAAGCTAAATTTGAAATTTTTTCGATAACAAACTATCCTGGCCAAAGGCAAATTTCTACTAAGTTACAGGCATGCCCAGAATAAAATATCGGCATCTGAATGGTGTGAATTGTCTTATTATCGACAAACTATTGGGGTGAAACAGGGGATATCCAAAATGATCCCCCTCGGACCAAATAGGGTTTAGAACATAAGAACATAAGAAAATGGGAGTCTGCAGAAAGCCGATTGGCCCAAGCAAGGCAGATCCCTGTCCCACACAACCCCAATTACAAAGCCCAATTATAGGCTCAACACTCTAATACCCTGAGGATCATCTTACCAAAACGGTTAGAGATTAACGCAGGATTACGGGGGTCTGCAGAGCGCTGATTGGCCCAACCCTGCTGATCCCCCTTCACACCCAACCCTTCTCGTCCATATGCTTATCCAATTTTATCTTAAAGCTCCCTATCGTTTTTAATCCCACTATAGCACCTGGTAGTCCATTCCACCCATCTACAACTCTGTTACCAAACCAATATTTGCCTATATCTTTTCTGAAACGAAATTTATCTAATTTGAAACCATTGGTACGAGTTCTTTCGCTATCACTGAGCTTTAGTACATTTGTCATGTTCCCTTTGTTAATCCCACTAACCCACTTGAACACCTCTATCATATCCCCTCTAACTCTGCGTCTCTCTAACGAATGTAAGCCTAATTTCTTCAACCTTTCTTTATACGGAAGATTTCTAATATTATGGATCATTTTTGTCATTCTACGTTGTACTCTCTCCAATGAATCTATGTCCATTCTGTAATAAGGACACCAAAATTGAACAGCATAATCCATATGGGGTCTCACTAATGACAAGTAAAGTTTTAAGATAACATCAGCAGTTCTGTTACTCACACTCCTAGAGATGAACCCGAGAATCCTGTTTGCCTTGTTTCGAACGCTTATACACTGTTGTCTAGGCTTCAAATCATTGCTAACAAACACACCTAGATCTTTCTCACAATTCGAGTTTTCTAATTCCACATTAGCTAGTTTATATTTAACATTTGTATGCATCTTCCCTATCTTTAATACCTTGCATTTGTCAATGTTAAACTTCATCTGCCAATTTACTGACCATTCGTGTAAGGTATCTAGATCCCTTTGGAGGCACTCTATATCTCTATCTGAATCAATTGTTCTCCCCATTTTGGTATCGTCTGCAAATTTACTTATCCTACTAGTTATACCTAAATCTAGGTCATTTATGTATATAACAAACAACAGAGGACCTAATACAGATCCCTGGGGGACACCACTTTTGACTGCTCCCCATTCTGACTTCGTACCATTTATGCTGACTCTCTGCTTCCTACCAATTAGCCATGACCTAATCCATCCCAACAACGCCCCACCTATTCCATGCGCCTCAACCTTTCTCATCAATCTCTCATGGGGGACTCTGTCGAAAGCTTTACTGAAATCTAAATATATTATATCATATGACTTGTCATTATCTACTGCTTCATATACCTCTGAGAAAAAACTAAGCAAATTAGTAAGGCAAGAACGTCCCTGAGTGAATCCATGCTGAGAAGAATTTATTAAATTAAATGTATCTAAGTGGTTTCTAATTTTACTAGCAATAATTGACTCTAGTAGCTTTCCTATGATTGATGTAAGACTAATGGGACGGTAATTGGATGCTATTGATTTGTCACCTTTTTTGAAGATCGGAACTACGTTTGCAAGCTTCCAAGCTTCTGGAACTATACCTGTCTCCAATGACTTGTTAAATAAAAATGTTAATGGGTAACTTAACTCATCCCTACATTCTTTTAATACTCTAGCATATACCTCATCAGGACCAGGCGATTTATGAGGTTTCAGTCTGTCAATTTCCTTAAGCACATCATTTCTACTTATAGTAACCGTACTTAACCTATTTTCTATACTATCGCTATATACCTTACGGACTTCTGGAAACTGTGCCAAATTTTCATTTGTGAAAACGGAAAGAAATTGACTATTTAATGTACTGCACATTTCTAAATCATTTTCTGTCATTTCTCCTATCGAAGTTTTAAGGGGACCAATTACATCTCTAACCTTGGATTTATATAGTTGGTAAAAAGCTTTAGGATTATTTTTTGAGTTATTGGCAACCTTGATTTCATAATTTCTTTTTTCTTTCCTAATATCCTTTTTTACCTGTCTTGATAGATTCTGATAGTAAGCAAGTAGGTGAATTTCGCCTTTCCTAATCTTTCTATATATTCCTCTCTTTTGTCCTAGAAGATCTAATAGTCTATTATTCATCCATTTGGGTTGGTTCTGTGTTGATCTAAATTTTCTTTTGGGGATGTATTTATTTTGTGCATTGAATACTGACTTGATAAAATTATCGTATGTATCTACCAAGGTTGACGTCTCTTCCTGACTTAAGATGACAGGTGCCTGAGAAGGGGTACACTCATTTGGACACCTGGATCGACTTAATTTTTTGACCATAGGGTCGGCTAATAGGGCTCTTCTTAACCCACCATAATTGGCTTTTCTAAAGTCAGGTATTAATGTTGTATTCTCTCTGGTATTACCTTTCCATTGTATATTAAAATACACAGAATTGTGGTCACTATTTCCTAGGTGGTCCCCTATCTCTACATTATTTACCATATGTACCATTGTTACTGAAAACTAAATCGAGAATATTATTACCTCTAGTCGGCGTTTCTAGTTAGGGAAAACATTGACTTGGGTATGTGTTTAAAGGGAATGTTTCAAATTATTTGATCAATGTATCAAAATGGTTCGAAATAGTTGTATTATTTTTCGCTGCAGGGGATCGTATACGTGGACATTCGCTTGGTGTTTCTTGTGTTGGTCTGGATCAGCCTAGATTGTACTTCCTGGAAAGAAAAGACAAAAGTTTTAAGTTAATAATATGTGTTGTATTTGTTCAGCATCCTAAGACATGTACTCAGATTGTATGCACACGCAAGGGACTGGAGTTATCCAAATGGGGCTACGGTCCTGACGCTATTCTTGACTTGCAGTGTGCTGGCTTAATAATCCACAAGGGTTGATAGCCTCTGAAGTCCTATTTTAACTAACTTACCCACCTACACGCAGACTCTCTCTCGCTCTCTCTCTCTCTCACACACACACACACACACACCATGTATGCCTCTCATTATTAATTCACGTAGATAATGACCATAACCCTTCGTACGGTTCTATTGCTATTATTTGTCGTTAACTCTTTATAATGAGTTTGGTTCTTTACTGTAAACCAGGAAGGGTATACAAAACCATGGGTATATTGGGAGTACTTTACCTTTCTATTTGTGTATATGATTACTACCAATATACCTACATAAGAGTATATGCATTACTACCAATATACCTACATAAGAGTATATGCATTACTACCAATATACCTACATAAGAGTATATGCATTACTACCAATATACCTACATAAGAGTATATGCATTACTACCAATATACCTACATAAGAGTATATGCATTACTACCAATATACCTACATAAGAGTATATGCATTACTACCAATATACCTACATAAGAGTATATGCATTACTACCAATATACCTACATAAGAGTATATGCATTACTACCAATATACCTACATAAGAGTATATGCATTACTACCAATATACCTACATAAGAGTATATGCATTACTACCAATATACCTACATAAGAGTATATGCATTTGTATATGAAACTGTAAAATTATGCCTGTATAAATATTTCAGTATAGGTTCAAATAAACAAGGCCACATTATATTGAAAGGGTTAAGCGATATTCACAAACTAAAGTCTGTTATTCCCAGCTGACGGTAAATGTACAGATTCCCCCTTCTCCCTCATGTTTAACCCCATGAGTTTGGCGATCTTAAGACCTTTCACCCCATTTATGTCAATTTTACGACCTTTTGTGCCATTTAGGTGTCGATTAGGTGGCGAGCGAGGAGGAATTTCTACCGAAAAATGTACACATTTATCTCGAAGGGGGGTCTTGGGGGTATATTTTTTAAAGGTTGATAGAGGTCCAGGGAGCAAACTAAAAACCTCCCCAGGGATTCAATTTACCATCAGCTTCAAACAAAATACAGTAAATAAAATTAAAAACTATACCAGCTCACCTATAGGGGTTGAAGTATTTGCTTGTGAAGGCTGGTGAAGCGACCCGAAGAATGTATCTGCGAAACGTTGTCCATAAAGTGCTCCTCCTCTAATGGTGTAGATTTGGTTCCCTTGATGATATACGACTGTTGGACGACCTTGCTGTGCGTTGTTCTTGTTTGGGTTCTTGTTTCTGTTGTTGTTGTTGTTGTTGTTTGGGTTCTTGTTTCTGTAGTTGTTGTTGTTGTTGTTGTTTGGGTTCTTGTTTCTGTAGTTGTTGTTGTTGTTGTTGTTTGGGTTCTTGTTTCTGTTGTTGTTGTTGTTGTTGTTTGGGTTCTTGTTTCTGTAGTTGTTGTTGTTTGGGTTCTTGTTTCTGTAGTTGTTGTTTGGGTTCTTGCTTTTGTTTTGTTGGTGTTGCTTTGTTGTTGTTTGGGTTGTTGTTGTTGTTGTTGTTGTTTGGGTTCTTGTTGTTGTTGATGTTGTTGTTCTGATGTTGGTGTTGTTGTTTTAGTGTAATGTTGCTGCTTTTTAACCTTCTTTGGTTCGTATTGTCGTTAGTTGTCCTTACGGCCGCATATTTTAAGCACACTCTTTAGTTTAATTTAGTACGGAATTAATAAGTGCATAAATACAATAATATATTGTCCTCAGAAATGCATGCAGTTGTATATCAGTCTTTGGACTGTAGTACAATAAAGTCATGTCATTAACACTGCCCCATCATGATATCACTGTGGTTGATGTTAGTAAAGTGCTAACCATGCCTCAGCAATACTGTCCCTACAATGTCTGCACCATTCAATCTTCAACAATGCTATAACAAGACAGTGCCATAGCATGACTTTAATGTGTAGGATTATCATAGGTCCAAACATGCACCACCACCCCTTTTAGTCGCCTTGTACGACACGCAGTAGGATACGTGGGGCATATTCTGTTCCTCCACTAAATGTGAAGGCCCCCTTACCCCCAGGGGGATTTATACAACCTTTCTAATTTCATCTGTTAAGTATCAATATGTTCTACATAATCTTTAATGTTCACTATTACAACTAACTACAAACATCCTACTTATTAATAATGATGTATCGTTGCTCTATTAACCCTTTGAGTACCAGCGACGTGTCTCATACTATATTCTAGCTATATTTAGACGATATTATGCAGCTTAGGAAGTATCTGTGGTAATACAAAGGGTGGGTTGAGATAGGTTGAAGCCATATTATTGCTAGAGGTCCTTCCTAAGCTGTATACAATCGTCTAATAGTTGCCAGAATTTGATGAAAACGACGTCCCTGGTACTGAATGGGTTAATCACTCTGTTATGCTGTGATACTTTATTTTCTTTGAATTATAACCAATACATTCCGTCACTCACCAATAGTATTATATAGCCCACGATACTAGGTTACACATTATCTACCAATATAAATCATTACAAATACCTATTTACCTGTAATTGTCTAGGAATAATCTATACAATATTGTGACGTATATCCCAAAGAATAGTTGTTGTCCCCTTAGAATCTGACACGCTATTGCAATTATTATCATATACAATGGTTCATAACATAATGTATGTTTTGTCGAAATATTGTATAAATCCTTCAAATTAGATAGCTAAAACATTATACTGTATTTAAATATAATCTTAAAATATAGTTTATTAAGTTTAGAAATGACTTGTCGGAATCAGCTTAGGAAGGATATATAGTAACTAAAAGGAGTGAGATAGTCTGTAGCCTTTGGCAACGTCCTCCCTAAGCTGTATAAAATCGCTTAATAATTGTGAGCATATAATGAAAAGGATGTCCCCGGTTGAAATTACTACCGGTATAATTTTTCCTTAACAGGCCTTCTGTATTACTATTAGCCCAAATTAACCCTTTCAAGATTATGACGCATTTGCACACCTTATTCTGGTCATTATCATACAATTGTATTCAGCTTAGAAAAGATCTGTGGGACTTATGAGGGAAAAAGACTATCTTAATCAACCCTCTGACTTCCATATTCCCTTCCTAATCTGAATAAAATCGTCTTATAATAGCTAGAAAACAGAAAAAAATCCGATTGTATATATGCATAAGGGTATTTAATTATGGACACTTTAATTTCCCTTTCCGTACCTTCTTTAAAACCACAATTGTTTGCAGTGTAATCTTTAAATCTAGTTACCATTAGAGGATTGTATTTAATTCCTGAAGGATCTGTGGTTGTCAAAGGGTTATTTTAGATAGTTTGTATCCATTTGTATCCAACAAGTTCTTCTCAAGCTATACAAAATCGTCTAATGGCAACCAGTGAGTAGTGACAATTACGCCATCGTAATAATGAATTCCTCTTTACATACTCATATAAAGTAACTTAACATTTACTATACTGAATAGTAATAAAACTTAGAGGATTTCCACTTTTCGAAGGGCATAAGTTTATAAGAAGAACATTATTTGTTTGGATATACTGCTGCAAATTATGGATTTAGAAAAGGTATGAAGAGGGCAATTAACATGTCCATAATATGTATATATATATATTTGTTTAAACCATAAAGGGGGGCAGGGGAATTTAGGGGGGCGTTATATTTATGTATTATATATTAAGTTTTATCAGTAGAGCACATTCCTCGGGTGTAGGTTGACAGCCACCTCACTCACCTCCCACAGCTCCCTGGCCACAAACTTGTCGTAAGAGGCCCAGGACGTCCAGGTTTCCTGCAAGGAGAATTATTGGCCTGTAAATGAATATCCTTAGAGTTAACCTATTCAGAATAATTTAGGGACCCTCTTTTCACTTGATTATTGCGACCATTGGACGATTTTTATCTGAGTTGAAGTGGGTGATGGTCATCCACAAGTGCAGTTGTGGATGGCCAGAAGGGAGATAGAGATAAAGGCACAGATAGAGGAATCGAAACCAATTTAGGATAGTTTAAAAATTAGAGTTTGTGATAGACTCTATCGAAGGCTTTCGATATATCTAGCGCAACCGAAAAGGTCTCAATGAAGTCCTGGGGATGGTTGTTTGGGGATCCATAGTTAGTTAATCCCTTCTATGCCCATTTCATCACATGAGATCTTGAGATCTAGAAAATATATAAATAAAAGAAACAGTCAGAGTAAGCTATGGATATGGCAGAGAACACTCATCTCTCACTCTGATAGACCAGCCCATCACCAATTAATGTTGACTAGCTTACCTTACATTCCTCGTAGTACTTCCCGGACACGCCCTCCACCTCCTCCGACACCGCCAGGTAGATCGTGGTTTGGGCACCCTGTTCACTGTTCTGGTGGTGGGGAAAAGGGTTAACCACTTCTGTACCAGTGACGATCTTTTAACCTTATTCTGGCTACTACTATCCCTTTATCACATATTAGGAGACAGTTGTATTATCTTCGTTCGATATAGGGTTAGGGAAGCATACGCACCTTACACACACACACACACACCTCACATCCTCCTCACCTTGCCAATAACACCAAGGACTAGATCCATCATCTGGTTACCAAACGTGACAAGCCTACTCTTGACCCCCATGTCCTTGGTGAAGAACTCTGTCTTCACGGCTCCGGGGTGAAGGCTGTTGGCTGTCACTCCTGAACGGTACATTATTCTCAGTAAACAAAACCAAAACAGTAAGTACTATATAATAAACAAAAGGAGTAGTTATATAAACAACAGATAGAGTAGGTACTATATATACAAAAAAATAGTAAGTAAGTTCTACTGAAAAATGCACAAATGTATCTGTGTCTTGGGGGTATTTCTGTTATGCTTGCAGGCATTTTTCTACCACAGAATGCCCAATTGTATCTGGAGGGGGGATCTTGGGATATTTGTTAAGCTTGTTGGAGGAGTAGGGAGGAAACTAAATGAAGAACAATTATAATAAGCAAATAAATCAATAAATCAATAGACAAACGAATAAAAATAATAAATAATATGATAAATATATAATGACAATAATACAAACATACCAGATCCCTGTAGTCTCTCGGCCAGTTCCTTAGTGAAGAACAGGTTACATAGCTTGCTCTGGGCGTAGGCGCTGCCGAAGTTGTAACGGCGGCCCTCGAAATTAAGGTCCCGTAGGTTAAGGCGCCATACGAAGTGATGGGCGATGGAGGACACGTTGATGATACGGCTGGGGGGGCACTCTCCTTCAGACGGTCTGGTAGGGAGTGTAGTGGGCTCTTAGTTCAGACATCATGAGAGTTTAAACCCTTCTATACCGGGGACGTTTTCAATTGTTTTCAATCTATATTTAGACGATTTTGTGCAGTTTAAGAAGGATCTGGGTTAGTAAAAAGGGTTAAGTGAGATCAATCGAAGCCTGTTGATTGTTGAAGGCTCTTTTTAAACTGAATAAATCGCCTAACAGTACCCAGAATAAAGTTAAAAAGGCGTCGCCGATACAGAAGGGGTTAATACATATATACTCTCATAAACAAACAAACAGCACACACACACACACACACACACACACTACTCACTCATCAACAGGTTAGTCATCAGGAAGTGGCCGAAGTGGTTTGTGGCCATTGTCAACTCCAAGCCCTCCTCTGTCACCTGGCGAGTCCATGGCCCCTTGATGCCGGCGTTGTTCACCTGTACCAATAATAATAATAATAATAATAATAATTGTATTAATCTATCTATCTATCTATCTATATATTTACTCAGGCCCAATCCCCACTTTTCCTATATTTTGTCTTTTCTTTTTTCCCTCTTTTTCCTTTTTTCTGTTATTATTATTATTATTATTATTATTATTATTATTATTATTATTATTATTATTATTATTATTATTAATTATTATTATTATAGTAATAGTAATAATAATAATGAAAATGAGAATAATAATAATCTATCTATCTATTGCCAGACGCCTTACTCCCCTTAATGTGGGTGGCCATACACAGAAGGCACCCAAGCGGACCTATCCCCTGTAAGAGGGACAACCCGAGACAGTTTACTGAAGGACTTACAGGATTGACCACTCAATTTAGGATCCGTCCAACTCCGAGGCCCTGTATGTATCTTGTTAGCACTATTCGTCTACAGTGGTGTTCGGCTAGTCCATCCACTAACCTGTCTTACACTTAGATAAGCAGTACGGATTTGTATCAGGTTTACTCCCCTAGACACTTTAGGGGAGGTGTGGCAGAGTGGTCTTGCCACTGGACTGGTAATCCAATGGACCCGGGTTCGAATCCCAGTATGTCAATGGGAAGATATTATTGGGATGGAATTTGTGCTGTACCTAGTTTCAGTGCATTACCACAGCACACCGAAATGCCAAAACAAAATACCCTCATTGTTCCCTGATTAAATAGCACTGTATGAATATTCCCATATTCAAAATATGCTACAGGGGTGCAATGCCTAGTGAGTTAATTGCTCAATAGGTGGCGTTCTGAGAGTGAGGGTCCGAGCCTGGGGAGTGAGACTGTGAAGCGCAGGGGCGAAGCAGCTTCAGAGATGGAGTTGGGTTCGGGCCGTGAATAGGTGCTTCGCATGTCTCACTCCCTAGACTGGAACAAGACCTCACGGGCCTCACCGTGTTCAGCGGTAGAGTGTAAAGGCTATCAGCCTATGCCCGAGAGGGAGTAGTTGGAATATAGAAAAAAAAAAAAAAAAAAAAAAAAAAAAAAGACAGGTTGCCGGCCAAGGCTGACGAGTCTCATCCACCCGGATTTGTATAAGGTTGTCTCCCCTAGATGGGTTGCCGATCAAAGCTAACGAGTCCCATCCACCCGTAGAATTGTTGAATGGTAGACAAACTTAAGTTTTATGTTAAATTAACTTTAAAAAGTTGACAGCATTAATATAAACACCATTCGAGGAGGAGCACTGCATTGACAACGTTCTGCAGACAGTAACCTGAAGAAGCTATCTGCGAAACGTTGTCAATAAAGTGCTCCTCTTCATATGGTGTTTCTATAGAAAAACACCCCCAAGATAAATTTGTAAATTTTTCGGTAGACAAATTTCCCAGCCGAAGGCCGGTTCCTCTTATAATTACAGGCTCGCTATCGCTAGCCAGGAAAAATCGAAAACTAAATGGCACGATAGGTCTTAAAATTGACAGCGAAATGGAGCTAAAGGTGTTAAAATCGCCAAACTAATAGGCCGAACGTCTTAACATTTCAAAACTAATGAGGCTACACACGAGGAAGAAGGGGTCCAGAAAAAAACAGCCCATCTCCCCTTAATGTGTGTGTGTGTATGTTTGTCTGTGTGTGTGTGTGTGTACAGTATGTTATTCACTTTGCTTTGTTTCGTCAAGGGGAATCCACGCAATGCGAGCTAAGCTCATTATTATCGCGCCTCCTTAACTGGGAATGTATTGCGTGAAATGCATGTTCAGTGTTTTTATGTATCTTTGGAATGGCTGTGGATGTGTGTGTAGTCTGTATTTTAGCCAATTGGCGACATCTGGAAACGAAGGCTTAGGGTTAATCTGTATGGTACCATTCTCACTACGGTACCACTCTTACCCGAAGGCTTAGGTTGACCAGTAGCTTAGGTGAACCATATGATACCCATCTCGCCTTGTACCATTTTTGCCAACCCCAGATGGGACGTCACAACGTCGTCCACTTATTCCAGGTACCTATTTACAGCTAGGTGAACTGAGGCTAACACATGAAAGGAGACAAGCCCAATTTGTCTCCGCCCGGTCTGGGATTGAACCCCCGACCCCTCGTGTGTGAGACGAGAGCTCTACCTACTAGGCTACGGGCTGTGTGTTGTGTGTATGCGTGTGTGTGTAAGTGTGTATTTACCTATTTGTATTTACCTATTTGTAGTTTACAGGAATTGAGCAGCGCTCGTGTTGTCCTGTCTTAGTTACTTTATAATCAATCCATTTTACTTAGACAAGTATCGTAATGGATATTCCCAGTTCCCAGTATTTTGGACTAACATATCATAACTTATGTTGCCCTATATGTGTGTGTATATATGTGGGTGTGTGTGTGTGGGTGGGGGGGGGGGGGGGATAAGTATACTAACCAAGATGTGGACGTGTTTCTCCTCCTCCAGCACCGCCTTGACAAACCTCCTGACTGACTTGAGATTGGCCGTGTCCACCTCCCTCACCACCACCCTCGTGTTGCCTGTCGTCTTGGTGATCTCGTCTTGGGGGGGGAGGGGGGGGGGGACAAAAGAGCATGTAAATTAACTACGATTAATGTGATATTTGTTTACGATTATTTTCTACGGGCTACGTAACTATTATCTTTTCAATCTCTTAGTAGGGTTTTATACATTATTCATAAAGATGGACACAAACAGTATCATATTAGGTGTTATCTATAATTATACAGTATGTTCACCGATTGCATTAAATTAAAGAAACGTCATGTCAGCTGTCATGACACCTGGACACTCACACGAACACACATACACACCACACGGACACACACTCACTTACATAGAAACAAACAGAAAACAGATAAACAAACTGAAAGAGATTGAGAGGGAAAGAGTGAGGAGTTAGTGAGTGAGTGAGTGACTGTTTGTGAGAAAGGGTGTACTAACCTGCCACTTTCTGTGCTATGTTCATGTTCCTACAAGCCATGATGACTCTAGCACCCCTCCAAGCAGTCACACACACAGATAGAGAGAGATAGTGAGCTAGAGTGTACTAACCTGCCACTTTCTGTGCTTTGTTCATGTTCCTACAAGCCATGATGACTCTAGCACCCCTCCAAGCAGTCACACACACAGATAGAGAGAGATAGTGAGCTAGAGTGTACTAACCTGCCACTTTCTGTGCTATGTTCATGTTCCTACAAGCCATGATGACTCTAGCACCCCTCCAAGCAGTCACACACACAGATAGAGAGAGATAGTGAGCTAGGGTGTACTAACCTGCCACTTTCTGTGCTATGTTCATGTTCCTACAAGCCATGATGACTCTAGCACCCCTCCAAGCAGTCACACACACAGATAGAGAGAGATAGTGAGCTAGAGTGTACTAACCTGCCACTTTCTGTGCTATGTTCATGTTCCTACAAGCCATGATGACTCTAGCACCCCTCCAAGCAGTCACACACACAGATAGAGAGAGATAGTGAGCTAGAGTGTACTAACCTGCCACTTTCTGTGCTATGTTCATGTTCCTACAAGCCATGATGACTCTAGCACCCCTCCAAGCAGTCACACACACAGATAGAGAGAGATAGTGAGCTAGAGTGTACTAACCTGCCACTTTCTGTGCTATGTTCATGTTCCTACAAGCCATGATGACTCTAGCACCCCTCCAAGCAGTCACACACACAGATAGAGAGAGATAGTGAGCTAGAGTGTACTAACCTGCCACTTTCTGTGCTATGTTCATGTTCCTACAAGCCATGATGACTCTAGCACCCCTCCAAGCAGTCACACACACACAGATAGAGAGAGATAGTGAGCTAGAGTGTACTAACCTGCCACTTTCTGTGCTATGTTCATGTTCCTACAAGCCATGATGACTCTAGCACCCCTCCAAGCAGTCACACACACACAGATAGAGAGAGATAGTGAGCTAGAGTGTACTAACCTGCCACTTTCTGTGCTATGTTCATGTTCCTACAAGCCATGATGACTCTAGCACCCCTCCAAGCAGTCACACACACACAGATAGAGAGAGATAGTGAGCTAGAGTGTACTAACCTGCCACTTTCTGTGCTATGTTCATGTTCCTACAAGCCATGATGACTCTAGCACCCCTCCAAGCAGTCACACACACACAGATAGAGAGAGATAGTGAGCTAGAGTGTACTAACCTGCCACTTTCTGTGCTATGTTCATGTTCCTACAAGCCATGATGACTCTAGCACCCCTCCAAGCAGTCACACACACACAGATAGAGAGAGATAGTGAGCTAGAGTGTACTAACCTACCACTTTCTGTGCTATGTTCATGTTCCTACAAGCCATGATGACTCTAGCACCCCTCCAAGCAGTCACACACACAGATAGAGAGATAGTGAGCTAGAGTGTACTAACCTGCCACTTTCTGTGCTTTGTTCATGTTCCTACAAGCCATGATGACTCTAGCACCCCTCCAAGCAGTCACACACACAGATAGAGAGAGATAGTGAGCTAGAGTGTACTAACCTGCCACTTTCTGTGCTTTGTTCATGTTCCTACAAGCCATGATGACTCTAGCACCCCTCCAAGCAGTCACACACACAGATAGAGAGAGATAGTGAGCTAGAGTGTACTAACCTGCCACTTTATGTGCTATGTTCATATTCCTACAAGCCATGATGACTCTAGCACCCCTCCAAGCAGTCACACACACATATAGAGAGAGATAGTGAGCTAGAGTGTACTAACCTGCCACTTTCTGTGCTATGTTCATGTTCCTACAAGCCATGATGACTCTAGCACCCCTCCAAGCAGTCACACACACAGATAGAGAGAGATAGTGAGCTAGAGTGTACTAACCTGCCACTTTCTGTGCTATGTTCATGTTCCTACAAGCCATGATGACTCTAGCACCCCTCCAAGCAGTCACACACACAGATAGAGAGAGATAGTGAGCTAGAGTGTACTAACCTGCCACTTTCTGTGCTATGTTCATGTTCCTACAAGCCATGATGACTCTAGCACCCCTCCAAGCAGTCACACACACAGATAGAGAGAGATAGTGAGCTAGAGTGTACTAACCTGCAACTTTCTGTGCTATGTTCATGTTCCTACAAGCCATGATGACTCTAGCACCCCTCCAAGCAGTCACACACACATATAGAGAGAGATAGTGAGCTAGAGTGTACTAACCTGCCACTTTCTGTGCAATGTTCATGTTCCTACAAGCCATGATGACTCTAGCACCCCTCCAAGCAGTCACACACACAGATAGAGAGAGATAGTGAGCTAGAGTGTACTAACCTGCCACTTTCTGTGCTATGTTCATGTTCCTACAAGCCATGATGACTCTAGCACCCCTCCAAGCAGTCACACACACAGATAGAGAGAGATAGTGAGCTAGAGTGTACTAACCTGCCACTTTCTGTGCTATGTTCATGTTCCTACAAGCCATGATGACTCTAGCACCCCTCCAAGCAGTCACACACACAGATAGAGAGAGATAGTGAGCTAGAGTGTACTAACCTGCCACTTTCTGTGCTATGTTCATGTTCCTACAAGCCATGATGACTCTAGCACCCCTCCAAGCAGTCACACACACAGATAGAGAGAGATAGTGAGCTAGAGTGTACTAACCTGCCACTTTCTGTGCTATGTTCATGTTCCTACAAGCCATGATGACTCTAGCACCCCTCCAAGCAGTCACACACACAGATAGAGAGAGATAGTGAGCTAGAGTGTACTAACCTGCCACTTTCTGTGCTATGTTCATGTTCCTACAAGCCATGATGACTCTAGCACCCCTCCAAGCAATCACACACACAGATAGAGAGAGATAGTGAGCTAGAGTGTACTAACCTGCCACTTTCTGTGCTATGTTCATGTTCCTACAAGCCATGATGACTCTAGCACCCCTCCAAGCAGTCACACACACAGATAGAGAGAGATAGTGAGCTAGAGTGTACTAACCTGCCACTTTCTGTGCTATGTTCATGTTCCTACAAGCCATGATGACTCTAGCACCCCTCCAAGCAGTCACACACACAGATAGAGAGAGATTGTGAGCTAGAGTGTACTAACCTGCCACTTTCTGTGCTATGTTCATGTTCCTACAAGCCATGATGACTCTAGCACCCCTCCAAGCAGTCACACACACAGATAGAGAGAGATTGTGAGCTAGAGTGTACTAACCTGCCACTTTCTGTGCTTTGTTCTTCATGTTCCTACAAGCCATGATGACTCTAGCACCCCTCCAAGCAGTCACACACACAGATAGAGAGAGATAGTGAGCTAGAGTGTACTAACCTGCCACTTTCTGTGCTATGTTCATGTTCCTACAAGCCATGATGACTCTAGCACCCCTCCAAGCAGTCACACACACAGATAGAGAGAGATAGTGAGCTAGAGTGTACTAACCTGCCACTTTCTGTGCTATGTTCATGTTCCTACAAGCCATGATGACTCTAGCACCCCTCCAAGCAGTCACACACACAGATAGAGAGAGATAGTGAGCTAGAGTGTACTAACCTGCCACTTTCTGTGCTTTGTTCATATTCCTACAAGCCATGATGACTCTAGCACCCCTCCAAGCAGTCACACACACAGATAGAGAGAGATAGTGAGCTAGAGTGTACTAACCTGCCACTTTCTGTGCTATGTTCATGTTCCTACAAGCCATGATGACTCTAGCACCCCTCCAAGCAGTCACACACACAGATAGAGAGAGATAGTGAGCTAGAGTGTACTAACCTGCCACTTTCTGTGCTATGTTCATGTTCCTACAAGCCATGATGACTCTAGCACCCCTCCAAGCAGTCACACACACAGATAGAGAGAGATAGTGAGCTAGAGTGTACTAACCTGCCACTTTCTGTGCTATGTTCATGTTCCTACAAGCCATGATGACTCTAGCACCCCTCCAAGCAGTCACACACACAGATAGAGAGAGATAGTGAGCTAGAGTGTACTAACCTGCCACTTTCTGTGCTATGTTCATGTTCCTACAAGCCATGATGACTCTAGCACCCCTCCAAGCAGTCACACACACAGATAGAGAGAGATAGTGAGCTAGAGTGTACTAACCTGCCACTTTCTGTGCTATGTTCATGTTCCTACAAGCCATGATGACTCTAGCACCCCTCCAAGCAGTCACACACACAGATAGAGAGAGATTGTGAGCTAGAGTGTACTAACCTGCCACTTTCTGTGCTATGTTCATGTTCCTACAAGCCATGATGACTCTAGCACCCCTCCAAGCAGTCACACACACAGATAGAGAGAGATTGTGAGCTAGAGTGTACTAACCTGCCACTTTCTGTGCTTTATTCTTCATGTTCCTACAAGCCATGATGACTCTAGCACCCCTCCAAGCAGTCACACACACAGATAGAGAGAGATAGTGAGCTAGAGTGTACTAACCTGCCACTTTCTGTGCTATGTTCATGTTCCTACAAGCCATGATGACTCTAGCACCCCTCCAAGCAGTCACACACACAGATAGAGAGAGATAGTGAGCTAGAGTGTACTAACCTGCCACTTTCTGTGCTATGTTCATGTTCCTACAAGCCATGATGAATCTAGCACCCCTCCAAGCAGTCACACACACACAGATACAAAGGAGTACAAAGGAGTAGTACAAAGGAAATCAAGCAACAACAGATCCAGTGACCCTTCTAGGTTGCTTGTCCTCCAAAACACTGAGGATCAAGTGTCCAAACAGTGGTTTAGAGTGGGTAAGGGAACATTGGAAAGGGAATTACTGCCCTGGAACTAATGTCCGTGGCAGGATTAGGAAGTTAGTAGGGGACAGATGGGTTAGTAACTGAGGGGGGGATAAAATAAAGTTATTCATTTACAAACGCAGTCAGTCGCGGGTTTGATGCGAGATATTTGTCTAGGCGGAGTTTAAATGAATCAACGGTGATGCAGTCTATAACGTTTCGGGGAAGCCCATTCCACAAGTTGACAACTCGATTGAAGAAGAAATTCTTAGATTCGTGCGAGTTAAAAGATTTACCAATAATTTTGCAACCGTTTCCCCGCGTGTAATTAGATTGGTCGATAGTGAAGTACTTACTACAGTTCATATTGTCGATGCCTTTGATGATTTTGAACACTTGAATTAAGTCGCCTCTTAATCTGCGCTGGGTTAAAGGAAATAGATTTAATTCTCTAAGACGCTCTTCGTATGGTTTGTTCTTTAGGCTAGGTATCATTTTGGTAACTCTACGTTGAACTCGTTCTAGCTTGTTTATATCTTTTTGGTAATAAGGGCACCAGGATTGAACGCAGTATTCCAGAAGAGGGCGGACTAAGGAATTGTAAAGGGTTAGGATAACTTCTTTGGATTTATGCTCAAATGACCTGCCTATAAAGCCAATTATTTTGTTTGCCTTCTTAACAACTTCTGAACATTGTTGACTCGGTTTTAGGTTACTCGATATTGTTACTCCCAGATCGGTTTCTCTGTTTACATTCTTAAGCTGAGTGCCATTCATCGAATAGTTTGCTTTCTCATTTAGGTATCCGATATGTAGTACTTTACATTTATCCGCATTGAAACTCATTTGCCAAATTTGGGCCCAACATGACAATTTATCTAGATTGTGTTGCATATCGTCAACTTGTTCTTTTGAGAGTACGCTATTTGCAATTTTTGTATCGTCAGCAAATTTTGAGATTGTACAGGTGAGACCCTCATCTATGTCGTTGATGTAAATTAGAAAGAGAATTGGTCCTAGTACCGATCCCTGGGGTACCCCGCTACTTACATTGGTCCATTTTGATGCCTTACCGTTTATGACTACTCTTTGCTTTCTGTCGCTGAGCCAATTTTCTATCCATTTCAACACACCGTCTTGTATTCCATGCGCTTTTAGTTTTAGCAGTAAACGTTTGTGGGGAACTTTGTCAAAGGCCTTTTGAAAATCAAGGTATATAATATCTACAGCTTTACTCTCATCGTAGAGGTTGAGGATATCGTGGAAGAAGTCTAAGAGGTTTGTTAAACAGGAACGTTTTTTACGAAAGCCGTGTTGAGTATCTTTAAGTATGTTATTTTCCTCTAAGTGATTTACGAGTCTGCCTCTTATGACCGTTTCTAGCATCTTACATACAACTGAGGCCAAGCTAATTGGACGATAGTCACTGGATAGGGACCTGCTGCCTCCCTTGAATATCGGTGTTACGTTGGCTAGCTTCCACTGATCGGGCATAGTTCCAGACTGCAAGGATTTATTGAATAGTAATGTCAGTGGTTTAGAGAGCTCATCCTTAGCTTCCTTTAGAACTCTAGGCGAGATTGTATCAGGTCCAGGCGTTTTATTTACCTTGAGTTCATCTAAACAATTCAATACTTCTCTCTCTGTAACGGTGATATTGCTTAAAACATCCGAATTATCAATCTGAATCGGCGATGGCGTAGGGATATCACTGAGGTCTTCTGTTGTAAAAACTGATGCAAAGAAGGTATTGAGGGCATTACTCATTTGTTCTTCGTCTTTGGTGCACTCTCCATTTTCATCGACTAACGGTCCAACAGTTGAAGTAACTACTTTTTTCTTTCTGATACAACTATAGAATTCTTTCGGGTTTGTTTTACTCTGATTCGCAATATGTAACTCTAAGGTCTTTTTACTTTGCTTAATTAACTTTTTGGCTTTGCGTCGTAGCTCTACAAATTTCAGCCGTTCTTCGTCATTTTGTGAGGATTTTAATCTATCATTAGCAATTTTTTTAGCAAGCAGGCAGTTTGAAATATCTTTATTCCACCATTTGGGCTTATTATTATGGCCTGGACGCCGAGTTTTCGATGGTATGCAGTCTTGCACTGCTTTTAGGTAAGTGGCTTCGAATAACTTCCAAGATGTATTTATGTCGTTATTGTGAATTAAAAAGCTCCAGTCAGTTTCTTTAAACATAGCTCCAAGTTTAGGAAAGTTTGCTTTCCTGAAATTAGGGACCCCTTCGATGCTACTACCTGGTTCGCCACTAGTAAAGTTCAAAGTGAAAGTCATCGTATGATGGTCGCTGTTACTGAATTCATCACCAACACTCAAACTCTCCACTAACTCTTCCCTTGTTGCAAGTACAATGTCAAGAACGTTATTACCACGGGTCGGCGTTCCAATAAATTGATAAAGCGAACTCTCTTGCAAGTTCGTATACAAGTCATGTCCGGAGTGTGAAGTAAGAGTATCGCCCCACTTGGTCACAGGTAAATCAAAGTCACCAAAAATTACGGCATCTTGTGAGTTACCCACATCTGCAATTTGTTCGCAAATTTCTCGGTCAGTTTGCACTGATTGAGCTGGAGGTCTGTATATTAATGCAAGATAGAGAGAGATAGTGAGCTAGAGTGTACTAACCTGCCACTTTCTGTGCTATGTTCATGTTCCTACAAGCCATGATGACTCTAGCACCCCTCCAAGCAGTCACACACACAGATAGAGAGAGATAGTGAGCTAGAGTGTACTAACCTGCCACTTTCTGTGCTATGTTCATGTTCCTACAAGCCATGATGACTCTAGCACCCCTCCAAGCAGTCACACACACACAGATAGAGAGAGATAGTGAGCTAGAGTGTACTAACCTGCCACTTTCTGTGCTTTGTTCATGTTCCTACAAGCCATGATGACTCTAGCACCCCTCCAAGCAGTCACACACACAGATAGAGAGAGATAGTGAGCTAGAGTGTACTAACCTGCCACTTTCTGTGCTTTGTTCATGTTCCTACAAGCCATGATGACTCTAGCACCCCTCCAAGCAGTCACACACACAGATAGAGAGAGAGATAGTGAGCTAGAGTGTACTAACCTGCCACTTTCTGTGCTATGTTCATGTTCCTACAAGCCATGATGACTCTAGCACCCCTCCAAGCAGTCACACACACACAGATAGAGAGAGATAGTGAGCTAGAGTGTACTAACCTGCCACTTTCTGTGCTTTGTTCATGTTCCTACAAGCCATGATGACTCTAGCACCCCTCCAAGCAGTCACACACACAGATAGAGAGAGATAGTGAGCTAGAGTGTACTAACCTGCCACTTTCTGTGCTTTGTTCATGTTCCTACAAGCCATGATGACTCTAGCACCCCTCCAAGCAGTCACACACACACAGATAGAGAGAGATAGTGAGCTAGAGTGTACTAACCTGCCACTTTCTGTGCTTTGTTCATATTCCTACAAGCCATGATGACTCTAGCACCCCTCCAAGCAGTCACACACACAGATAGAGAGAGATAGTGAGGTAGAGTGTACTAACCTGCCACTTTCTGTGCTATGTTCATGTTCCTACAAGCCATGATGACTCTAGCACCCCCCCCCCCAAGCAGTCACACACACAGATAGAGAGAGATAGTGAGCTAGAGTGTACTAACCTGCCACTTTCTGTGCTTTGTTCATGTTCCTACAAGCCATGATGACTCTAGCACCCCTCCAAGCAGTCACACACGCATATAGAGAGAGATAGTGAGCTAGAGTGTACTAACCTGCCACTTTCTGTGCTTTGTTCATGTTCCTACAAGCCATGATGACTCTAGCACCCCTCCAAGCAGTCACACACACAGATAGAGAGAGATAGTGAGCTAGAGTGTACTAACCTGCCACTTTCTGTGCTATGTTCATGTTCCTACAAGCCATGATGACTCTAGCACCCCTCCAAGCAGTCACACACACAGATAGAGAGAGATAGTGAGCTAGAGTGTACTAACCTGCCACTTTCTGTGCTTTGTTCATGTTCCTACAAGCCATGATGACTCTAGCACCTCGCCGAGCAAAGTCACGAGCCGTCTCCTTCCCAATGCCTAAGAAGGGCAAAACAGTAATGTAAAGCTTAAGGGGACAGTGGTTATTTGTTTGGGTCTATTTATTTATATATTCCTTATTTTTTAGTTTCCTCCTTAGACCTCCATCAAACTTTAAAAAAAAAACATTCAGAAAACGTAAAACAAATCGTAATCGGATCTTTAAAGGGTTAATTAACACCACCGTATCCCACCTGCCGACGCCCCTGTGATGATGGCTGTCTTGCCCTCCAGAGAACACGTCGAAGGGCATCTTCCCGAGTTCTTGTTGCAGTACACCCGAACCACCAACAGTATGAGGAGGATGAGGAAGATCATGGAGGTGTGATGTTGGTGCTGCTGTCCTGTGTGTGTGAGAGAGAGAGAGAGAGAGAGAGAGAGAGAGAGAGAGAGAGATAATGAGAGAGTCAGTGTGTGTGAGAGTGAGAGTTAGTTATTCCTTGTTGCAGTACACCCTAACCACCAGGAGGGTGAGGAAGATCATGGAGGTGTGATGTTGGTGCTGCTGTCCTGTGTGTGTGATAGAGAGAGAGAGAGTGATAATGAGAGAGTCAGTGTGTGTGAGAGTGAGAGTTAGTTATTCCTTGTTGCAGTACACCCGAACCACCAGGAGGGTGAGGAAGATCATGGAGGTGTGATGTTGGTGCTGTCCTGTGTGTGTGAGAGAGAGTGATAATGAGAGAGTGTGTGTGAGTGTGAGAGTTAATCCTTGTAGTACACCCTAATCACCATCAGTATTATGATGGTGAGGAAGATCATGGAGATGTGATGTTGTTGGTGCTTTCCTGTGTGTGAGCAAGAGAGAGAGAGTGTGTGTGTGTTACATAGATACACAGACTGCACAGACCTTGCAGTCCCTACTAGGCAGTCCGATCCCTACTAAGCAGAATGTGTGTGTGCATGTGTGTGAGAGAGAGAAGAGAGAGCAAGTGTGTGTGAGAGTGAAATATATAGGTAGCGCCAACGAACTTGATAATAATCTTGATCCCTGACCTCTCTGCAACTCAAAAGGACCTAGAGCAAAGTGCCTGTAAATATCCACACCTATTTCCTGGTGGACTCTTCCCAAATGATAGAAACGTCAGCCCGATTGCTTTCATTCATTTCGAGTTACAGGAAGTTAAAGGGTCAAGATTATTGTCAAGTTCGCTGGCACTACCTATAGTTAGTCAGTATAATGATGTGGAAGAAGATGATGGAGAGCAGCAGGAGATGGTGGTGATGGTGGTGGTGGTGGTGCTATCCTTACCGTTGGCACTGAATCACTAGTCAACCCCTTCCCTGGCCGGATTATGGCTGCTTAGAAGCTGTCGTGTCATGGAGAGAGAGAGAGAGAGAGAGAGAGAGAGAGAGAGAGAGAGAGAGAGAGAGAGTCGTCATTGGCACCCGAGACCAAGATATTAACGGTGTATTCAATAAGCGTGTTAAATTACTTCAGTTAGAGTGTACGAGTGTGTGTATGTGTGATATATATATATATATATATATATATATATATATATATATATATATATATATATTATATAGATATATAGATATATAGATTCCTTACCTTCTGCCACTCACCCCTCTCCATTACTGCTATACAAGATCAAAATATCATACGTGACTACACACCTCTCACAGGCATCAGTAATTATATAAACACATTAATAAATATACTGTATACCCTCACGGACAGAACGCGTGCCATACTAAGCTAACTCCAAGATTAAAGTCTCTCTCACTGACGGGGCTCGCTATTTTTCGCCCAATAGTTGTACATGTCGCATGACTCGTTCTCTGATGTAAACTGGGTAACTTTTGGGGGGAATAGTGTAAGATATTTGCCTCTGTCAAGCACGCACACCCACGCACCCACACACTGACATTCACACACACACACACACACACTGACATTCACACACACACACACACAAACACACACACACACACACACACACACACACTAGGATTAACTCTATTTGGTCCACGGGCGCTCCATTACTTTGGAGATTTTAACTGTTCCACCCCAATGATAAAACTATCATAATAACACACAAGACGTCGGACCAGATAGTGTTAACCTCTTTAAGATACGATGACGCGTTTTTTATATATATTCTGGTAAATATTAAACGATTTTTATAAAGTTTAGTAAGGATCTCTAGGAATCTAAGGGGTAACGTATATTTCAACTGAACCTTTGAGTTTCAGTATCTTAGTTACTTAAAATAGGACTTCAGACGCTATCAACCCTTCTGGATTATTGAGCCAGCACACTGTAAGTCAAGAATAGCGTCAGGACTAGAGCCTCTTTTCGAAAAATCCAGTCCCTTGGGTTTTCAGTATCTCTTCCTACGATTCCATTCGTAGCGCTTGCTGGAGGTCTAGGGAGGAAACTAAGAAAATAGTAAACAGATACATAAATGAGCAAATCAATACGCCCCTCCCCCCTTAAATACGCCCCTCCCCCCTTAAATACGCCCCTCCCCCCTTAAATACGCCCCTCCCTCCTTAAACCCTTCAGTGATCCAGGACGTTATACTTCCTTGTATTCTGGCTATCGGTAGATGGTTTTGTATAGTCTAGAAAGTAAATTTAGAAGTAAGAGGGTTAATTAAGATATCTTTTACCACTTATACCTAATGGTGTTAGTGAGCTGGGCTTATAATTAGCCCTTATAATTAGGGTTGGGTGTGAAAGGGATCTGCCTTTTGTGGGCCAATCGGCTTTCTGCAGACTCCCATTTGCTTATGTTCTTATGTAAAATTTACTGTCGATTAATGAAATACAAATTTATGTAACCCATTTTCTTAAAGATAGCAATATATTTCTATAAACACCATATGAGGAGGAGCACTTAATTGACAACGTTTCGCAGATAGCTTATTCAGGACTGGTATAAGCTATCTGCGAAACGTTGTCAATAAAGTGCTCCTCATATGGTGTTTATATTCAGTCTGTCAACTTTTCCAAGTTATCTCGACAATACATTTCTACTTAATCCGTTCAACAAGTCGAAGGGGTTCATTGTGTATAAGTTTTAGGGATATGGAGGTACTGTATCATCGCCGACAGAATAATACGGTATACATTTTCTTGAACAATTCTGACACGTTAATTAAATATATTGATACAGTCCCTTTAAACCCATGCCCGATTCAGTGTTTTCCCTCAATGTATGTTCACTATGTCAAGTTCATCATATAGAAATGTACCAGGTATTTGTATCGGCGGTTATACTTAGGCAAACTATACGGTTTGTCAGCCCGTAACAATATTTTAGCAACAGTAACCAGTTTCTACTATGCAGAGAGTTCATAGACGTGTTTCATGTGATTCTGATTTTGCTTCTACTCGTTCGATGCTGGCATTTACGAGTAACTCTTTTCGATTCGTAACTCTTTTCGATTCGTAAATGCAAATTCAAATTTAGTATAATGATCATGAAACACAAGAAGAAAACACTGTCAAATTCGGGATTGTCGACATTGGTTGCTAACATGCTATTCGGATTAACTAATGATTTTGTTAATCCCTTCTGTACCGGAGACGTCTTTTTAACATTACCCTGGTATTATTCAGTTTAAAATAGGCCACCAGCAATTAACAGACTTCGAACTATCTTACTTAACCCTTTTTACTACCACACATCCTTGTTAAACTGTACAAACACGTCGAAATATAGCCAGAATAAGAAAGAAAAGACTTCGCCGGTACAGAAGGGGTTAAAGGATTGAATATGCTTCGAAAAGTAGCTCGAAACAAAATGACAAAATATCAGTTGTTTTTCCCTGCTCCAAGACCGCCAAGAGGATCATCACGTGACCCACATTCAGTTGTTTGTTTACATCAGTGACGAGCTCTTCGCGGGATATATTTTGAATGTTCTGCTTATTATTGTTATTTATGAACGCTTACTATCGATTGTGTGTGATTGTGCTGAAATTAATGTGAATAACGATAATATGCATAAAGTCACTTTCATTCTGTTATATATTGTTGGTGTATAATCGTTCTTGTGCGTCAGTGAAGAGATTGAAATATTGGCAGCCGGCCATGTTGGTTTGGCCTGCCGTCTTTATCGACTATGGCCAGAGGTAATATCCTGTGTAGCGGGTAGAACTGTTTTGCAGATGCCTAATTACTTAACAACATGAAACACATCTTAACCTTACCAAACCAAAACCTATCCTACTATATTAGTGGACTATTTATTAATGTAAAATGTAAAAATATATTGTAATAGGCAAATTATTGAGATATATGTACTGTACAGTCTACCCGCTACACAGGATTAGGTAAACCTGACTTTTTGGACCGACAGCGATTTCAGTAAGTTTTATTTTTTTTTTTGTATTTTTTCCTTCAGATATAGTGTTGTTTTATACTGAAGAGGAGCGGAAATGAGTATTTACCCATTATCCAACAATCTAAAATCACGCCCCTATTAGACTATTGTTTTTGTTTTTTTTTAATCTTCTAGGCTATTAGCCTAACCTAACAACCTTACCTAACCTAACCTAGTATATGGGTGGGGGCTGCCGCCCCACACCCCCGCTGGTTGGGTTACTTTTTTTTTTTTTTTTTTTCTGTGCCATTAGCCTAACTTAACAACCTAACCTAACCTAACCTAACCTAGTATATGGGTGGGGGCTGCCGCCCCCACACCCCCGCTGGTTGGGTACTGGCTGAAAAACTTATTGTTTTACAGTAGCCTAGGCCTATACATGTATTTTAGTTTTTTTTGTTTCTCCCTTGTAATACATTTCCGCTCTTAATGCCATATATAGCAATGATGTAATTGTATATGCTCTACCGGACCTATTAGGCCTAAACAGATCGATGGGCTAACTGTCGGTCCAAAACATCAGTATAACCCAGGATTATACCGGTGATTCCACTCTTGGATGCTGTGGAGCAAAATGAGTCCCTAAATAATTATATCCGCGGTTCCCTGTCCCCGCTTCTACTCCGCAGAACTTTACTCCGCTTTAGTCTACTCCCCCTCGGTGTCTATAGGCCAGGAGTGTCTTATTAGTGGGCTTTCAACAATACAGCTCCAACCTGCGTGACAGAGCTCTCCGCCAATTTATAGTCTTCATGCGGAAGTATGATCAGCTGAGCCACTTGTGATGCTCTCCTTATGGTTGTCTGTGGCAGGGTTTATAGGGCCAAATCAACAGAGCCCTTCACATCAAGACTCGAGGACGGCTTCTGTAGAAAGGTGTAGAGAGGACGGAGAGTGACCTTGACGAGAAGGTTAGTCGTATGACCAATTTTTATCATATGTTTGCAATTTTTGGCCTGTAAAATATTTGCAAATTATGTTTTTATTCTTTTGTTTTATATTTGATTTAGCTTGAGATCCTGTAAAGGGCTGGGTAATGATGGTGTTAGCGGGCGTACTGTCAGCTTTGTTTATATAGTCGCACGCTCGCAGTTACATTCGCGTCTAATTTGTCTTTTTTTATTGCGAAATTATCCCACGGCCAGCTGTTAATTGGCCGGTAGCATTCAAGACGACTACTGCAAGGACTCTTCTTCTTACCTCTGACCGGGTATAGGCTATCCTAGTGTTTACTAGCCTATACCCCTTTGAAAGGACATTAGCCTAACCTAACAACCTTACCTAACCTATCCTAGTATTATAGGTGGGGGCTGCCGCCCCCACACCCCAGCTTTGACTTAGATTTTTGGTGTATTTGTCTGTGAAGTGGGTATTTTTCAATTTGTTGATAACGAAAATCCTCCATGCGGACTATATAGAGAAAAATATGGCGAATCTATTGGTGCCTATTTTCCCTAATAAATTGTTTGGGTAGGATTGTAGAGTTCGGGCGTACGGTCGTCAATGTTTACATAGGGCGATCGCCGCGGTCGCACTTACGTTCCCGTCTATTTCGCTATTTCGACGCTATATTTTCTGCTATTTGCCCCCTGTCATTACTACATGAATACTAGGTTAGGTTAGGTTAGGTTAGGTTAGGTTAGGTTAGGTTAGGTTAAAATAGACGGGAACATGATGGGAAAGGTCCGACGTCACTACGTGTAATGTAAACAAAGATGGCGGTACGCCCGCTCACTACATCCTACCCAAATGTGTTCTCCCCGTTATCCAACGATCGTAAAACACTCCGATGTACGTAATTTTCAGAGTAAAAACACAAACAACCATATTTTGCCCAGGGATACAGGATGGGATGAGGTCGGCCATCATGTATCCCATGGCAACCCAAATTAGGCCTCCTACTGGCAACACAGATGATCATGATGATTTTAATATGTTAGTGGTGATAGTGATGCTGGTGACAGGAGTAGTGATGATGGTATTAGGATCAATGATGATGGTGATAGTAGAAATGATGGTGGTGACAGTAATGGTGATGATGGTGGTAGCAGTAGTGATCGTGGTGACAGTAATAGTGATGATGGTGGTAGTGACGGTGGGTGTGATCGCAGAGTTGGGTATGCCGTTTTGATTTTGGGTAAAGCGGCACTTCTACTTTATTATTATTATTATTATTATTATTATTATTAGTAGTAGTAGTAGTAATAGTAGTATTATATTACCTCTTCTATTTAACTATGTGCTACTATCAGAACATTCTCACTAATCTTGTAATACAACAGAATGAGGTTAATTGGTGCATATGTCATTTCGTTCCCCCTATTTGATTTATTGAATTTCGGGTTTACTCCATTTTGCCACATGAATGTTGTTATATTACAGTATATACTCTTCCCTTTCTCCCTGTTCTTGCTTTATCTAGTGGCGTTCTTTTATTTGATATTTATTTAACTTGTTCTTTCTTTTTTGTTTGGGTTGTCTATTATCAGCTGACATTTCTTAAGGGGAGATATCCACTTGAGGGACTTTTTTCTTGACCCCCCTTCTCCCTCATGTCTAGCCCCATTGGTCCTGAGATTTTAAGACGTTTGCCCCATTAGTTTGGGGATATAAAGAATTTCCGCTCCATTCTGTCAATTTTAAGACTTTTCGTGCCATTTAAGTGTCGATTTTATATTGGCGAGCGATAGCGAGCCTGTAATTTAAGGGTAATCGGCCTTCGGCGGGGATATTTTTCTACCGAAAAATGTACAAATTTACCTTAAAAGGGGTTCGAGGGGGTGACATTTTAAGATTGCTGGAGAAGTAGGAAACCAACTAAAAACCTCCCCTTAAGCAACCTATAGTGATACTGAATTTCCCATATGGACAATCAAGTGCACAAGAGAGAGAGAGAGAGAGAGAGAGAGAGAGAGAGAGAGAGAGAGAGAGAGAGGTGAGAGGTGAGAGGAGTATTCAGCTGAACTTAATGTTGATTCAGCAAACTAATCAAACTCGGGAAACTCGTGAAAGCACAAACCACATCAGATTAAAGTCCTAAAATCCGAAATAGAGAACTCATGATTCTGCGGTTTCATCAACAAGTTGGTTTGGACATAAAACACTTACTTTGTCTATGTTTTGGGGGGTGATTCAATCGAAATAAACGTTCATTATAATTTTATATAATTCGTTACATATCTTGGTCTAAATTACCTCCTAACCCAACCAAGCGTTTGCGTAAACATATCCTATTTTCTCTTAGGTTTTTACCTGGCGGAAAATTATGTCCTTTACACAGCTGATTCATCGATAATTATCAGCAAACTATTAGACGATTTTATTCACTTTATAAAGAGACTCCAGCAACTAAAAGGCCATGAACTATCTCACTTACCCTTTTTACTACCACAGATCCTTCTTAAACTGCACAGAATAGTCTAAATATAGCTAGAGTAAAATTAAATTATGTCGCCGGTACTGAAGGGGTTAATGCCAAGTTTTCAAATTCAGCATCTTATTTGGTTAACCGATAAAACTGTACTTCTGGAGTAATTAAGACGGGGAAAATCCAATTTCTCGCCAGCAATAAAATACAAAAAAATAAAATAAAGTACACATTAAATATAAAATACACATTAAAAATAAAATACACATTAAAAATAAAATACACATTAAAAATAAAATACACATTAAAAATAAAATACACATTAAAAATAAAATACACATTAAATATAAAATAAATAATAATACGAAAAGAGCTACATATCCTACTTATTATTTCCCGACCCTTTAAGGGGAGATATCCACCTGGAGGATTTTTTTCTGAACCTCTTTCTCCCTCATATTTAGCCCCATTGCTTGTGAGATTTAAAGACGCTTGCCCCATTAGTTTGGCGATTTTAAGAAGTTTCACCCCATTTATGTCACTTTTAAGACCTTTCGTCCCATTTAGGTGTCGATTTTTTCCTGGCGAGCGATAGCGAGCCTGTAATTTAAGAGGAACCGGCCTTCGGCCGGGAATTTTTTCTACCGAAAAATGTACACATTTATCTTGAAAAGGGGTCAAGGGGGTGTAATTTCAAGCTTGATGGAAGTCTAGGAAACACACTAAAAACCTCCCCTTAACTGGACGAAACGTAAGCAAATGTCCTGGGCCTAGAATACAAGTACTCCTAATGTCCTGGGCCTAGAATACAAGTACTCCTAATGTCCTGGGCCTAGAATACAAGTACTCCTTATCCTAACAAACAGTATGGTGGTCGTCTCTTGTCTAATCTAGCTATCTGTTGCCAGACGGTTTAATCCCCGAAAGGGTGGCGACGAATAAAACCTCCTCCATGTTGCAACTTCTTTCTCAGTCAGCGTCCCTCCTCCCACCCAACACACCTTTCACTCATATACCTCTCAACTTTATCCTTCCGTCTGTTGTCATGGTCATCAATTTTCCCATAAAGTATTAGGGAACGTAACTATATATATATATATATATATATATATATATATATATATATATATATATATATATAAGGTGTCGTAACCCCAAAATAGGATTTATCGGTGTTACAGTACTGTGTGTAAATATTTATTTGTTCTGTATTGCACTCCTAAAAATATTACAGTGTATAGGGTGATACCATTCCGTAATTCACCCAAGGAAACTTTTTTTATATTTAATCTTAACCCTTTGAAGATCTGACGCCGCATTTCTTTTCTGTGTTCTGGCTTTTATTAGACGATTAAATTCCAATTATGAAGGGTATATGAAATTCAGAGGGTAAATTCACATAGTATTTACACTTTTCATTCTCACAGATCATTTCTAAGCTTCATAAAATCGTCTAATAATAGCCCACATTGTCTGTCAATACGCGTCATAGTCCTCAAAGGATTAATACAGGCGTGTCAAGGGAAATATCGTCTTCAAACTGGACATAAAAATTGAAGTGGGAGGTGGAATACACGGGGAAGAGCTTTAATTCTTTATTATCTAACGCTTCGGGCTATGCAAACGCCATCTTCAGGGAGGGATGGGTTTTGCATAGGCCGACACCTATTTTCCTTGCCATCCAACCTATCCATTTTTTATATAAATCAATTAAATAATAGATGCAGTTGCGGAGGCGAGACAGGATTATTGGTGTTGACATTTATTGTTCAGTTACTTACAATAATTCGTGGGTTCCTTATGTTTTTGCGTGGGAAATCATATAACCTTTTAAATCAAGTAATGCAACTTGAGCAAAACTTCATACCACCCACTCGGGATTCGAACCTTGGACATTGCGATCAACAGGCACTCGTGCTAACCACTAAACCACACTGGCCATACTGGGTAACAGCTGTTGCAAAGTTGCAAGACCTCTTTTGTGGTCAGTGTGGTGTAGTGGTTAGCACGAGTGCCTGTTGATAGCAAGGTCCAAGGTTCGAATCCCGGGTGGTTTGTATGAAGAACAAATATACAGTATATGGGCTTATGATAAATAAAAATTACGTTGATTTTTTATATAATACATTTATGTGTATAGTGGAAATGTATCATAGCTTGTATGGTGGCGCAAATATATCATGTCTCAGCTGGCATTACGTTTGGCTCGCTCTGTGCTGTATTAATGTTTGTCAGATGTTGAATAGGGTGGGTAAGTGTAGGAAAATGTTTGTATATCTCACTCGAAACGAATAAATCAAGTTTTAGATATTGCCGATACCAATTATTGATAAAAATTTACTTGCTGCCTAGACATCACTTATTAGGCCGACTGTACTTCAGCTTTATGTTGATGCTTTTAGCTTGAACTTGTTTCTATTCATATTTTGTCGCCAACCAACTTTACTTCTAATCTCAAGTAATGAAATCAACAAATACATGTGGCACTCCAAGACCCGCAAATAGTAGAGTGTCTAAAAGTCATTTTAGTTCACGATTACAAGCGAAGGACTTCGTTGTTTTGCCAAGTTAGTGTGGACTGACTATATCACTTGGAGGACATTGGAGGGCGTTGGTGGTGTGGGTGCAGGTTTCAACCCTGTCAAGATCCAATACGTATTATTGTTCTGTTTTCTGGTAATTATTAGACGATTATATGCAGTTTAGGAAGGGTATATTGAAGTCAGAGGGTTGAATGAGATAGTCTTTACCCTTTTAATACCCACAGCTCCTTCCTAAGCTTCATAAAGTCGTCTAATGATAGCCAACATAAGCTGCTAAAACGCGTCAGAGCTTCAAGGGGTTAACAGTCAGGAGGTAATCCAGTCATTGGCTGAAACAAAAGAAAAGCAGCTGTTAGAGGGATTTGTTTTGTTTTCAGTTTACTTTCTCGATATGCAATAAAGAAGAACAGTGTGCACTTCTTACAAAAAAACAGTTAATCTTATCAATGGTCATTATTTGGTTTATGATTGCATTTGCAATTGCATCCTAATTATCTACAGGAAGACAGGTAATAAAAAAAACATAGTCAAGACCTGATGTCTCGTAATTGTGTTTGGAAAACATGCCATTCATAAGCAACTGGAATCCTATATGTGGTACACACGACATGTGTGTATATGTGGTACACACGACATGTGTGTATATGTGGTACACACGACATGTTTGTATATGTGGTACACACGACATGTTTGTATATGTGGTACACACGACATGTTTGTATATGTGGTACACACGACATGTTTGTATATGTGGTACACACGACATGTTTGTATATGTGGTACACACGACATGTTTGTATATTATGTGGTACACACGACATGTTTGTATATGTGGTACACACGACATGTTTGTATATGTGGTACACACGACATGTTTGTATATGTGGTACACACGACATGTTTGTATATGTGGTACACACGACATGTTTGTATATGTGGTACACACGACATGTTTGTATATGTGGTACACACGACATGTTTGTATATGTGGTACACACGACATGTGTGTATATGTGGTACACACGACATGTGTGTATATGTGGTACACACGACATGTTTGTATAGTCAAGAGTCGATCGAGTCTACAGGTTATAAGCCCATCAACAGAGGTAGATTTTTAACATATATACATGCACAGTATATATATATATATGCCACTGTGTATTATATCGTAATACGTTGGGCTACACTAGGTCAGGCTAACTTTAATTAACCCAAGAAGAAGAATCTGAAAGGAGGAAGAACAAATCTATATCTTACCTCGGTATTGAAATTTTGACTCGGATGGCAGACATTTCCTTCCCTGAAAAATAAATTGTATATAAGTTATATGAAATAAGTTATATTGAACTTAAAGTTGACGTGGGAAAGACAGATTGAGGAGGTGAGATGCCCCTAAGAATAAGAGAGAAGGAAAGAAGGAAAGAAGGAAAGGAAGACAAGTATATTAACAAAAGGTGAAGGGTGAAGGGTTGTCCTTGCTATTTTTGTTTATAATAGTTAGTTAAAATAGGACTTCAGAAGCTATCAAACCTTCTAGATTATTAAGCCTGCACACTGTAACTCAAGAATAGCGTCAGGACTGGAGCTCCTTTTCGAGAACTCCATTACCATGCATACATAGTCATAAAAATCAAGTTATAATTTTTGTTCTTCTATGTTGATGAGGGAGACAAAAGGCAAAACTGCCCGCAACGAGTGCCTCCCCCAGTTGAAAGAGTGACAGGGCCAAAATCAAGGAACGTTCGAGCCAAAATGACTGGACACACGGAGTTTGAAGCAATTTAAGTCATAGGATGAGGGGAAGATGGATTAGGGTGAGAGTTCCAGAGCTCTGCTGTTGACATGCTTTATTGTCTTTACTAAATGGATTAATGCAGATAGGGAGAAATTATCTTTATTTACATAACTAGAATTGGAAATAATTCTAGACATAATTACATTTCAAGGAACCTAAAGTCACTGGCTATGAGAACTATTTCTTTAACTGAATTTAACCATCAGGCGGATACAAAAATAAAACTGCATCAAATTGAAAGTACATAATTATTTTCAAGAGGACATAAGTTATCAAAGGCTAAACCCACCTAATTAGCTTCCAAGTTATATCAACTCAGTACGATTAATAAATAATTATTTTATTCTAGCAATCATTAGATAACATTATGCAGCTTAGGAAGGGTATGTAAGAATCAGAGGGTTACCTTAAATAATTGTTAGCCCTTTGACTACTTTAGGGCCTACCTAAACCAAATATAATCGCCTAGTGTTAGCCAGGATATTATGGACAAATCACCATCGTTCTGAAGGGATTAAAAGGTGATAGGAAATTAAAAGTTGACAAGACAGTATTGCAGAACTACCTAGTTGTACTTTTTTATGGTTTGTGGAAGGGCTTTGATGCTAACAGTCGTGTACTTTATGGTTTGTGGAAGGGCTTTGATGCTAACAGTCGTGTACTTTATGGTTTGTGGAAGGGCTTTGATGCTAACAGTCATGTACTTTATGGTTTGTGGAAGGGCTTTGATGCTAACAGTCGTGTACTTTATGGTTTGTGGAAGGGCTTTGATGCTAACAGTCGTGTACTTTATGGTTTGTGGAAGGGCTTTGATGCTAACAGTCCTGTACTTTATGGTTTGTGGAAGGGCTTTGATGCTTACAGTCCTGTACTTTATGGTTTGTGGAAGGGCTTTGATGCTTACAGTCCTGTACTTTATGGTTTGTGGAAGGGCTTTGATGCTTACAGTCCTGTACTTTATGGTTTGTGGAAGGGCTTTGATGCTTACAGTCCTGTACTTTATGGTTTGTGGAAGGGCTTTGATGCTTACAGTCGTGTACTTTATGGTTTGTGGAAGGGCTTTGATGCTTACAGTCCTGTACTTTATGGTTTGTGGAAGGGCTTTGATGCTTACAGTCCTGTACTTTATGGTTTGTGGAAGGGCTTTGATGCTTACAGTCCTGTACTTTATGGTTTGTGGAAGGGCTTTGATGCTTACAGTCCTGTACTTTATGGTTTGTGGAAGGGCTTTGATGCTTACAGTCGTGTACTTTATGGTTTGTGGAAGGGCCTTGATGCTTACAGTCGTGTACTTTAACGTCAGATTGGTGAAATTTTAGGGCTACATTTACTAAATTTTAGGGCTAAATTTACTATATTTGTGCTTAATTTCCATGTATATTTAGTACAAGGCTAGCAAACCGTATGGTAGTGGTGGAAGTTGACAGTGGTACGGACGGTGCGTTGATGGGCTGACTGTACCACCATATTAACGGTACCTTATGATAATGGTGGAAGTTGATAGTGGTACGGACGGTGCGGTGATGGGCCGACTGGAGGGGCCGGAAGTTGTTCGCTACCGGTGCGTTACGGTGGAAGTCGGAAGTGCCTTGTTTTAGCCGCCTTAAACTGCGCATCTGGAGGATAGGGAAGATCGTTAAGGGGGTAGTGCTTGTATTTTGGTTTATATCTTAATTAATATATTTATTTTTGAGTTTCCTCGCTAGACCTTCATCAAACTTAGAAAAACACTCCCTAGACCCCCTTTCAAGATAAATTTGTAAATTTTTCGAAATTTTTCTACCAAAACATGCACACATTTATCTTGAAGGAGGGACTCAAAGGAGCTTCATAGCTGGAGGGCCTGAGGACGTTTCTATAGCTTGAACAGGGTCTGGGGGACGTTTCTATAGCTTGAAGGAGGGTCTGGGGGATGTTTCTATAGCTTGAAGGAGGGTCTGAGGGACGTTTCTATAGCTTGAAGGAGGGTCTGGGGGAAGTTTCTATAGCTTGAAGGAGGGTCTGTGTGTGTGTGTGGTTTTTTTTTTTTTTTTTTTTTTTTTTTTTTTTTTTTGAGGGGTGTACGGACCTGATTGAAGGCGATGTAGAGCGGGTTGTTAGGCAGTATCCATGTGACCGTCTCGTGGCAGCCTGGGACGGTGAGGGAGCCGTCATAAGTCAGGTAGTGACCAGTGGAAGGGACCAGCTCACTCAGTCGTAATTCGTGGGCAGATGATGACGACCCTGGGGAGTACTTAAAAGGTATAATATAGGTCAACTAAATGCATATTATAGATATAATTAGGTCAAATATATGCATATTCAAGTGCTCAAAATCATCAGAGGCATCGACAATATGAACTGAAATAAAAATGTCACTATCGACCAATCAAATTACACGCGGGGGAACGGTTGCAAAATTATTGGTAAATCTTTTAACTCACACGAGTCTAAGAATTTTTTCTTCAATCGCGTAGTCAACTTATGGAATGGGCCTCCCAGAGATGTCATAGACTGCAGCACAGTTGATTCTATTAAACTTCGCCTAGACAAACACCTTGCCTTAAATCCACGACTGACTGCATTTGTAAATATATAAAATATTGTTTCCCTCTATTATATTACTAACAACTGTCCCCTACTAACATCTCCTAATCCTGCCACGGACATTTGTCCCAGGGCAGTCTTCTTTTTTCCATTTTTTCCTTACTCACTCTAAAATACTGTTTGGACACTTGACCATCAGTGTTTTGGAGGGCAAACAACCTTGAGGGGTCGCTGGACCTGTTGTTGCTTGATTTAATTTGTACTCCTTTATACTATGGTAATGTTAGGGAAACGTGGCCAGGTCACTAAGTCGTAACTTATGGGCCGATGATGACGAACCTGGGGACAATATGGTCACTCTCTCTTTACTCCAGGATCTCTGCTATCAACTTACCTCCGTACTTAACGTTGGGTAGGCCTTGTAGCATGGTGGCCAGGGCGGGGGAGGTCCGGTCGCCTATCTGTTTCGGGGAGGGAGGTCGTTACTAAGTCTTACGTTTGTTGGGTTAATAATGATGAAGATAGGCGGTAAGAACCGGAGAAGAGGAACTTGTATCTTGTATGTATATTCTTAAATTTGTTTCCAGAGATAAACTTTCATAATAACAAATAGATGAAGTCCACACATGAGTGGGCTAGAGACTATTTTATCCGAGAGTACTATAAACTATAGTCCGTTCATTCTAGGTTGGGTCAAAAATTGTAACCTCTAACCTCTGTAACTCAAAAAGGGCTGGAGAAAATGAGCTGTAAATTTCCACATCTATTTCCTAGCCAAGTCTTCCTATCTATCTATCTATTGCCTGACGCCGTGATCCCCGAAGGGGTGGCCGCGAACGAACCGTCCCCATGCACCTCTGTCCCCAGTCAGTTGACGCCCCTCCTCCCAACCAGCACTGCCTTCATCTATATACTTCCTCACTCCATCCTTCCACCTCTCCCTCTCTGTCCTTCCACCTCGCTCTCGTACACCTTCTTAGTCATTCTCTCGCTTCCCATACGTTCCATATGGCCGAACCATCTCAAGGTGTTCCTTTTCATACTTTCCAGCACATCTACCTCCACACCACACCTTCTTCTTACTTCCTCATTCGTCTGTCTATCCATGTAACTCCGCACGCACTTCTCAAGTAACTCTTTTCCACCCCTCTCACTCTTGGCCTGAGTCTCTTCTCAAACGTCCATGCTTCACTTGTGTAAGTCAGTGTCGGGATTACCACACTGTCGTGCAAGGACTTCTTCACTTCCATACTGACCACCCTATTTCGTGTTACTGCTTTCAGCGTTCCTACAACCCTCTTCCCCTGTTGCACCCTCTCCCACACTTCTTCATCCATAGTCCCATCTTTACTCAACACACTGCCCAGATACTTAAATGAGCTGACAATCTCCATAGCCTGACCGTTCAAGTCTTCCTATTTGGTAGAAAATTAGCTCGATTTCTCGAGTCCTTTTTTAGTTACAGAGGTTAGAGGTTACGATTTCTGCCCAACCTAGAATGAACATACTATAGAAACCTCTCTCATAGGAACTCACCTGCACCATAACCCCCAGAGCCACCACACCATACACCTGACTCGCGGCTTGGCTGAAGTTCCGGTACAGGTGCGAGTTGTAGCCATATACCTGTAACTGAAGGGAATACATTATACCTACGTTATTATTATTATTATTATTATTATTTTTATTATTATTATTATTTTTTTGTTTTTTTTATTTTTATTTTTTTTGGTTGACACAATATTATTTTATTTACGTTGGGAAAGGATGTGTGTTGATTGATTATCTATCTATTCTATCTAATTTATAATTCATATTCGCTTTGTCTCTTCTATGCTTTCTGTTTTTATCTGCCAGCTTATGTTACCTCAGCAGGGAAGGCATAGTTAGCCAGGGTATGTTCTGAGCCCTGCAGGTCCCTCTCCCCGAAGTGTAGCCTGAGGTGTGTGAGGGAGTAGGTGTAGCTTAGGGGCCCACCAGAGAGGTTCACAGGGGGCCCAGAGGTGATCCGCCACTCCAGACTGTGGCCCGTGTTCACAAGGACCCCTCCCACCTGAGAATAATAGTTAGAGATTAGTTAGGAATAGTTGGCAGTTGTTGAAGTGAAAATTATTGAACCTACAGGACACTAAGATATAAATCGCAACTTTAAATTATTTAAGCTATACCGAATTTAATTGAATGTATTGTTATTAATTGAATGTATTGTTATTAATTGAATGTATTGTTATTAATTGAATGTATTGTTATTAATTGAATGTATTGTTATTAATTGAATGTATTGTTATTAATTGAATGTATTGTTATTAATTGAATGTATTGTTATTAATTGAATGTATTGTTATTAATTGAATGTATTGTTATTAATTGAATGTATTGTTATTAATTGAATGTATTGTTATTAATTGAATGTATTGTTATTAATTGAATGTATTGTTATTAATTGAATGTATTGTTATTAATTGAATGTATTGTTATTAATTGAATGTATTGTTATTAATTGAATGTATTGTTATTAATTGAATGTATTGTTATTAATTGAATGTATTGTTATTAATTGAATGTATTGTTATTAATTGAATGTATTGTTATTAATTGAATGTATTGTTATTAATTGAATGTATTGTTATTAATTGAATGTATTGTTATTAATTGAATGTATTGTTATTAATTGAATGTATTGTTATTAATTGAATGTATTGTTATTAATTGAATGTATTGTTATTAATTGAATGTATTGTTATTAATTGAATGTATTGTTATTAATTGAATGTATTGTTATTAATTGAATGTATTGTTATTAATTGAATGTATTGTTATTAATTGAATGTATTGTTATTAATTGAATGTATTGTTATTAATTGAATGTATTGTTATTAATTGAATGTATTGTTATTAATTGAATGTATTGTTATTAATTGAATGTATTGTTATTAATTGAATGTATTGTTATTAATTGAATGTATTGTTATTAATTGAATGTATTGTTATTAATTGAATGTATTGTTATTAATTGAATGTATTGTTATTAATTGAATGTATTGTTATTAATTGAATGTATTGTTATTAATTGAATGTATTGTTATTAATTGAATGTATTGTTATTAATTGAATGTATTGTTATTAATTGAATGTATTGTTATTAATTGAATGTATTGTTATTAATTGAATGTATTGTTATTAATTGAATGTATTGTTATTAATTGAATGTATTGTTATTAATTGAATGTATTGTTATTAATTGAATGTATTGTTATTAATTGAATGTATTGTTATTAATTGAATGTATTGTTATTAATTGAATGTATTGTTATTAATTGAATGTATTGTTATTAATTGAATGTATTGTTATTAATTGAATGTATTGTTATTAATTGAATGTATTGTTATTAATTGAATGTATTGTTATTAATTGAATGTATTGTTATTAATTGAATGTATTGTTATTAATTGAATGTATTGTTATTAATTGAATGTATTGTTATTAATTGAATGTATTGTTATTAATTGAATGTATTGTTATTAATTGAATGTATTGTTATTAATTGAATGTATTGTTATTAATTGAATGTATTGTTATTAATTGAATGTATTGTTATTAATTGAATGTATTGTTATTAATTCCTTATGATTCCTTACCTAATATTTACATATTGGAGGCTTGCTTAAATGGTTAGGGGTTCAATATGGACAAGATTTTATGTTCCAGAGGGTACAATCCCAAGGTATCTGCAAATCTAGACCGTGTTAGGTGTTCGCTCTCACGCCCTCAACTTTAGAAACCTAATCATCTGGTCACTCAGGTGTTAGCAAAGACGACCTACAGGTATATACTGTAGATTAAAAGTAAATTTTGTGATATTTCAGTCTAGATTGCGCCCCTGTTGTTCTTCTTAAACCTCTACAAAAATGATCATGATAGTTGTTTAAATTAATTATGTTTGGGGTCCTGATGATGAGTTAGAGAGCATGCTGATTATAGAAGATTTGGTAATTTAGCTCTCTCCTTTCGCGCGCGCGCACACACACACACACATATACACACACATACACATATTATGGGGTAAAGATTGAGGAGTGCCTATCGGAAAGGAAAATACAAACATGACTTACCCTAACCTAATCTGCTGAGACTATGAACTTTGATTTGAAATGGCTTGTCATGATGTGAGCCAGTGGCGTGAGGTTGGTGTCATGCAAGGGTCAAGTTTAGTGGGAGACTGTCGGAAAGAAACAAACAGACGAACCAGTGATATGAGGTGACCTGACCTAACTTGACCTAACCTTAGTATCATCCAGGGCCAGTGGTGTGAGGTTGGGGTCATGTAATAAGGTCCTGGGGTCAAGACAAACAAATCAGTGATATGAGGTGACCTGCCCTAACTTGACCTGACCTTAGTATCATCCAGGGCCAGCGGTGTGAGGTTGGGGTCATGTAGTAAGGTCCTGGGGTCAAGGTTGATGGGGGACTGTCGGCGGCCCTCGGAACACATGACCCACGCCGGATTGATCACGCCCCAGAACTCTGGACCTGGAGGAGGGAGGGAGTACAAAGGAAATCAAACAACAACAGGTCCAGAGACCCCTCAAGGCTGCTTGCCCTCCAAAATACTGATGGTCAAGTGTTCAAACAGTGGTTTAGAGTGGGTAAGGGAAAATGGAAAGGGAAGACTGCCCTGGGACAAAATTAATGTCCGTGGCAGGATTAGGATATGTTAGTGTGTATAATATGTACAGTACAGTATACAGTGTATGTTTTTTTATTTTTTCCTAAGTTGCCATAGTCTCTCTCCAGTGCCTCCGGGTGTTTTGTGTGGATTGATCTTGATGGTGTTTCTGCACCCTGGTTGGAGACTTCGGCATCTCATATAATAATAATAATAATAATAATAGTAGAGGACAGTTGTTAGTAAAGAGGGTTGTTATATTGTAGTCCCTCGGGAATTATGATGTGTTTTAGTAGTTTATTCTGGAAATCATTAGAAGATTTTATTCAGTTTAGGAAGGACATATGGGAGTCCGAGGGATGATTTAGAGGGAGGGTTACTTTATTTTGGGCTCTTGACAATTCTGACACGTTTTAGCAGATTATTGCTCACCTGATATACCGTCATAGGTCCACCACATCTCCCAGTTCCACCCCAGACCAACCTCCACATCTGAAAAAGAATAAGGAAATTTACGAATATAAACATTTTTATATATGAGTAAATACGTGGTCTACATTGCATACCGGTTGCTATGTCGCTATACAGTATATTAATCACAAATACCCATAGAGAAAATCAAGCTGTATCAGAATATCTAAGAATCTGACACTAACAAAATACAGTAACTCTGAATAATACAAATACAAAAAATAAATGGCAACATTAAATAAAAAAAAAAAAAAAAAAAAAAAAACATCGGTCAGCTTTAAGGGGAGACGAGCCGTTTTTATTTGCTCATTTATGTACCTATATATTATTTTATTAGTTTCCTCCCTAGACCTCCATCAAGCTTATTAATAAACACACGCCCAAGACCCTCCTTCAGGATAAATGTGTGGGAAGCAAACTAAAAATTTCCCCTTAAATGCAGGTATTACGCACGCATAAATAATGCTTCCTTTACGATATCAACTTAGGTCTCTCTGCCCGGTAAGAATCATTGTGTGTATCCCCCCCCCCCCTCCCTCGCTAAATCCTCTCTCTCTCTCTCCCCTACCCCCTCGCCCCTTCTCTAAATCCTCCCCCTCGCCCCCCCCCCCCCCCCACCCACCCATTTTCCTAACAAGTTGTACGTAGAGCTAATTAAAGTCCAGCTCTGTCCTATATATTTTCCTCTCCCTCCAAGACTCGGCAATAGACTTCTTTTTTTTCCCATTGGTGGGCGTCTGTGGTTCCCTCCTCTGGGCTTTATTCACGTGGGCTAGTGGTTTTTTTTTTTTTTTTTTTTTTTTTTTTTTTTTTTTGCCTTTTTTTCACTAGTCTCATTTCCTCCCGAACGTTTTTTTCTGCGAGTATCTGTTCAGTGGATTTCTCGCTTTTGGTATTCTTCTCTAAGGTCTCTTGCTCGCTTTCTCTCTCGTTTTCACACACACTCTCTCACACACACTCTCTCACTATCACTCTCTCTCCCCTACACACACACAGACACGCACGAACACATTAAATTAAAATAAAATTGTAAAGAATGTTTATACCGTCAAATTAGCAAAATTTACATAAAACTAATTATACATAGAAATCAGTAATACGTTAACCCTTTCAAGATACTATTACGTATAGTTTTTTTCTGGCTATTCTTAGACGATTGTATTTAGATTTGGAAGGGTATATGGAAGTCAGAGGATTAATTGACCACTTGCGAGTTTTAGGTTATAAGAAAGTTGGACACGTAAACATCGCTATTAAACAGAAATGCAATAATAAGGTAGGCTTCTGATGGATAAAAGGTCAAGTTGAATTGGGTTTTATGTATTTATAAATGTACTACAACCGTATTTATAAATGTACTACAACCGTATTTATAAATGTACTACAACCGTATTTATAAATGTACTACAACCGTATTTATAAATGTACTACAACCGTATTTATAAATGTACTACAACCGTATTTATAAATGTACTACAACCGTATTTATAAATGTACTACAACCGTATTTTAGCTGGTAATTCTGTAAAATGTCGATGTCTACAGCTCCAACTTTCTTACAGAACGAAACTCGCAAGTGGTCAATTGAGATAGTCTTTCCCTATATTATTCCCACCGATCCTTCCTAAACTGTATACTGTCGTTTAATGATAGCCAGAATTTACTGTCAAAATGGAGCATAATCTTCAATATTACTTGATCCAAAATAAAATAAAACCTTTAACTGTGTTGGTGGTGTAATGGTTTAGATGCTTATGTTCTGGGTGTGGTGTCCCGAGTTCGAATCCCGGGAGGACCATATGCTTTCATTAGTTTATTCAAGTACATTGGGGTTTGTAATGGATGATTAATGTTAAGAACGGAGTGTTACTTATCTCCCCGTTGTTTGATAATTTCGGCACTAAAATGGCATCCATAGATAAAGGTAATCGACATAAGTATCTCTAGTACAGCTGGCACCGTCTGTCAGATGTTGAATAGGGTGGGTAAGTGTAGGAACATATTTTGTATATTTCACTCGATATGAATAAATACAGCTTAGACAGTGCTGATACCAATTATTGATCAAAACATACTTGGTGCCGAGACATCACTTATTAGCGCGACTGTACAGTATATCTGGGCACCGTAGCACTGCATCTTTGGCCTCATGAATATTCTGAAAAAGTTGTGTTGGGTGAGAGACAGAAACAGAAAAAAAGTGTGTGTGAGTGTGCGTGTGCATGTGGCTGTGAGTGGGTGGGTAGGTAAAAAAAAAAAAAAAAAAAAGAGGGTAGGTAGGTGTGTGTGTGTGTGTGTTTGGGTGTGTATTTGTGAGGGTGGCACTGCATGTTTGGTTTCATGAATATTCAGAAAGAGCCGTGTTGGGTGAGAGACAGAAAAATAATACAAATTAGTGTGTGTGTGTGTGTGAGAGAGAGAGTGGGTGGGTGGGTTGGTGTGTGTGTGGGTGGGTGGGTTGGTTGGTGTGTGTGTGGGTGGGTGTAGTTGTAAGGGTGGCACTGCATGTCGTCTCTCATACATATTCAGGCTAGCGATGCCGAGTGTGTGAGGCGCAGACGGTACTAGCATAACAGATCAGGGAAACTACCACCAGCAAAAGTCACAGAGAGAGAGAGAGAGAGACGAGTGAAAGTGAGAGACGAGTGAAAGTGAGAGACGAGTGAAAGTGAGAGGAGAGTGAAAGTGAGAGGAGAGAGAGAGAGATTAATAACAGGGCGACACTGCACGTCTGTCCTCATACATGTTGAGAAGAGCAGTACTAAGTGTGAGAGATATTGACGGTACTCGCATAGTCAATCAGGCACTCGAGAAAAGTGTTAATGTGTGTGTGTGTGTGTGTGTAGGTGTGGGTCTGTGTCTGTGTGTGAGTGTGTGTGATATTGTATATGTAACGTACTTAACCCCTTCAGTACCATGACGTAATTTCCATCATATTCTGGTTACCATTGGACGATTTGCTTTAGTTTGTAATCTATCGATACGACTGAAAGGGGTAAATACGATCTCGACAAATTGTTTTAGTAACATAGGTCCTTCTTTGACTAAATAGATCATCTGCTTTTAGCTAGAATCAAAGGTAGTAAAGCGTCATGGTGTTGGAGGGGTTAATAAAAAGATTCAAACTGATAAATAAAGGTACTGTAGTTAATAAAGAGCCCCAAGCGTTGATTGAAGTGCTGGCGTAGGTAATCCGCTTGTACAACAGCTTGCTATGTTAAAGTTGTGGGAGGCAGAGGAAAGCCAAGGTTTTATCTTACTATATGTACAAGGAAGGTGTTTTATTTATTTATTTTTTATTTTTTTATTTTATTTTTTATTTTTGTTTTATATATAATTGTTTTTATTGTGATGTGTAATTATTATTGTGATGTGTAATTATTATTGTGATGTGTAATTATTATTGTGATGTGTAATTATTATTGATTACTTTTGTCAATTTCAAGATATACACATTCTTAGTTTGCAAATTAGACTAACACAAACGCCTCCCCAGGCTTCCTTCAAGCTAAATATGTACATTTTTCGGTAGCCGAAAGCCGGTTTCTCCTAAGTATCAAGGGTAGTTTTGTTTTTCTCGTTAAGAAAGAATCGATGCCTGAATGGAGTGAAATGTCTTAAAATCACAAAGCAAATTAAGTGATAAGTCTTAAATTCTTGATTGATGTACAGGCGAGGGTCATGCACAGTCAGGAGCATAATTGATAACGAACCCATATTTGTCATTATTTTCCCTAGACCTCCATAGAGTTTTAAAAATACCCCCAGAAGCCCCCTTGGAGATAATTAGGAGGGGATATCCACCCATGATCGAGCGGATACGGTGCCCAACTCTCATAAACATATCTGGAGTGAGTGGGTTCGAATCCTGGTCAGCATACCTCTCTCCCAACACACCCCAACAAATCTTACCATAGTCCATCACTGTCATATAACGTCCATACTGTTTCTATCTGTTAATCTTGGATGGTGTTATTGAGCAAATATAAGCATTTTTAATTAACTCGAGCATTTGAGTCTCATTTTAAGTCTCGTATCACATGACTCGAACACAAGATCCGTGTGTGTGAGCTCGCCCATTAACCGTTTGATGATTATGACGCATTTTGACAGTTTGTGCTGACTATCATTAGGCGATTTTCCACGGCTTAGGAATGATCTGCGGCACTTATAAGGGTAAAGACTATCTCACTTGAAGCTCTGGCTTTTATTAAACCTTCCTAATCGGCATAAAATCGTCTAATAGTAGCCAGAAGATAAAACAGAAATGCGCCATCGTAGCTCCAATAGGTTAAGATTGTAGTTTGTTTGATATAATTTGATGTAAATTAACGACTGCATAACAATATATACACTCTTACTTCAACCTCACTATTGTTTACTTCCACATAATAAGATGAAGAGGAAGAACAGAACCAATGTAGGAGAGTGGTGGTTGGGGCAAGATGAGAGCCTGGGGAGAAATGTGATCTGGTGAAGGGAATTGTTTGATGGAATAGGGAGTGGAAGTAGGAGAGCGAGAGAGAGAATGAGAATGAGTGTGAGAGAGAGAGGCTTTTGTGTCATTGCAGTTTTTGTGTATAAGTTTTATTAATCTCATGACACGATATGGCAATAAGAAAGGCGAGACAAGTGTTAGACAAAGACACAGACAGACAATATATAAAAAGAATACATTAAATTAATTAATAACTATATTACTCACCAGCCGTACAGCATTCATAGACGCACCAAGTTTTCAGTAAAAGTATATTAACTAACCACTGCCTCCACACTTCCATCTTTCTCTACCAAACGCCTTCCAGCTCACAGTTCAATACAGAGTTCTCTTTAGTCGTGCCACCATCACCTCTGATTCACTTATTCTTCGTGCTTTGGTCATTTCTGTGTCTTAATTTCTTGGTTTTGGAATCGTTATCTCTTTTCGTGTTTTCATCTTTTGTGTTATTTCATATTTTCTTGAGGGTTGTCAGTATAGGTTTTCCATGTTTATTGCTATTGTTCGTTTTATGATTATGTTCAACTTTCTGTTGCTCTTTTTTTATTTCAGGAAGTTTCGTAATGGTTGGAAGAGTTCAATAGTTCTTGTTGCGATTTCTCTTGAATATGTCATCTTCATTATGTTGCATGATCAACTCACTCGACTGTAATTAATCAATATTAATGCTGAAAAGGAGAAGAAATGTAAGTTAGGTAGGACATTTTCAATCGACTACATTCAGTTACCTTCACTAAAATTACATTTGTCTAGCTTTATGCAGATTAGTTTAATTAGAATAGGAACAGATATATCAATGTAAAAAAATAGGTCTACAATTCGAAGTTCGCGTAAATATTCCAAGGCAAATTGTTTTTTACCCAAAAAGGTCTAATTCCAATGTTTTTAACAGGTCTAATTCCACCCACTACCTCTGCTACCAACAACAACCGAACAACCCCCTTCCCCTACCTACCTGCCCCACCTACCTCTGCAACAAGGTAACACAGCGCGGGCCGGACGGACAGAAAAGGGTTAAACAAGCGGACCAAAAAGGTGATCACGGCTCCGCTCTCGTATTTTCCCGGGAGTTTTCACTTTTATAGACGGAAGGCAAATTTTGGCCTCGCTGCACCGGTTCCGTTGTTGGGTATCCGGGCGTAAAACATTCGGATGGGTTTCTTTTAAGCCGGTATTACACGAGCGATTTTATAGTCTACATTCGATGATCAACATTTTTCTGGCAACATTTCTGGAATATTTTACACTGGTATCGGAAAGTAGACTAAGGTTAGATTAATTTGGGTAATCGAAGTATTTGAAATGTTGACCTTATAAGCAGCCAGATTAGTGTTGAGGATATAATGTTGAGGGAAAAAGTGCTCGTGTGATACCTGCTTTATAGGTTTCCACTGTTTTGTTTTCCAATGTGAGCCCTTTCGCTACCAGGAGGTTTCGTATACTTTATAGTTCTGGCTTTCACTTCCAGGAGGTTTCGTATACCTTATAGTTCTGGCTTTAATTAGACGATTTTATGCAGTTTAAGAAGAACCTATGTTATGTAGTTGGTTGTTGTTGTTGTTGTTCCCCAAGCTGCCTGGCCGAACAACCCCAAGGCCCCGAGCAAGGCCAAGGCCATAACTGAGCACCCCGACAGAACCCTCCCTGCCGACCACAATAAAGCCTGGGTGACCGAAGCCACTCCATGGCGGGGAGCTGAGGAGGGTGCGGAAACGCCCAGGAAACCAAAGCTCCACCCAGGGCCCTGTGCCCCTCAGCAATTATGAAAAAAAAAGGTTGAGGGGCAAAGGAAAAATGTAGTTGGTTTATGAAGATAGTATGTACCCTTTTCAAATGTATAGGTAGATTACAAGCTGAAGAAAAGCGTCTAATGGTAACCAGAATAAGACGACCATTACGTCATCGTGCTGAAGAGGTTAAAGAGAGACATAGCGCCTTTGCATGTTGCTATATATATATATATATTGGTCCTTTTATATGTTTTTATACTTGAGAGCTTACAATTGCTTTACCAATTAGAACATCAGTAGCTTTAAGGGGAGGTTTCTAGTGTGTTCCTTAGACCTCGATCAAGCTTAAAATTACATCCCCTAAACCCCCTTTCAAGATAAATATGTACATTTTTCGGTAGAAAAATGGCCCGGCCGAAGGCCGATTCCTCATAAGTTACAGGCTCGCTATCGCTCGCCAGGAAAAAATCGACACGTAAATAGCACGAAAGGTCTTAAAATTGACAGAAATGGGGCGAAAGTTATTAAAATCGCCAAACTAATGGAGCAAACGTCTTAAAATCTCAAAAGCAATGGGGCTAAACATTAGGGAGAAGGAAGTTCGAAAAAAATCCCTCAAGTGGAAACCTCCCCTTAATCAGAGCAAAGGGAACAGCGGGTTGACTCCATTCAAAGATGCTGCGGGGAAAATTAGTACTTTAACCCCTTGAGGATGTTAACCAGTATGTCAGTCAGCAGCCAAATCTGGACTCCTTAAGGGGGGTCTCCACTTGAGGGATTTTTTTCTGGACCCCTTTCTCCCTCATGTTTAGCCCCATTGCTTTTGAGATTTTAAGACGTTCGCCCTAGTAGTTTGGACATTTTAAGACACTTTGCCCCATTTCTGTCAATTTTAAGACCTTTCGTGCCATTAAGGTGTCGAATTTTTCCTGGCGAGCGATAGCGAGCCTGTAATTTAAGAGCAACCGGCCTCCGGCCTGGACATTTTTCTACCGAAAAATGTACAAATTTATCTTGAAAGGGGGTCTAGGGGGTATAATTTTAAGCTTGATGAAAACGTAGGGAACAAACTAAATACCTCCCCTTAACCCCTACTGTACCAGGGACGTCCTTTCCATCATACTCTAGCAACTATTGGACGATTTTATTCAGCTTAAGAAAGACCTCTAGCAATAATAAGGCTTCAAACTATCGCAACCCACCCATTCAACTACCACAGATCCTTCTTAACCCCTTCTTTACCGCGACGTCCTTTACTGGAGGCCCTTCTTAATCTGAGTAAAATCGTTTAATAGTAGACAGAGTATAAGGAAACAGACGGGACCAGTACTGAATGGATTAAAACACACACACACACACACACACACACCCTAAATTTAGATCATAGAGTACAAATGTAATAATTTGCTGTTTCTATATATTCCACAGTCTCACCTCAATTAAGTCTTTTTTTTAAATAACATGAAAATTGTTATTTTACTATTATGAGCACTCCCTTCTAATTATGAGCACTCCCTTCTAATTATGAGCACTCCCTTCTAATTTTATTGAAACTACATTTAGCTTGCTTAAATGAGCCCGCCTCGCTTTTTGTCTCGTTCTCTCCTTCTCTCTTTGGTTTGTATCCATTCGGCACCATTCAGCCTACTGTTTTAAGACGTTTACCCCCATCCAGGTGTCAATATTTTCATGGCGAGCGGTAGCAAGCCAGCGTATATATTTTTTGTTTTGACAGCAAGCTAAATTTGTAAATTTTTCGATAGAAAAATTTCACCGGCGAAGCCGGATTTCTCCATACAATGCTGGCTCGCTATCGCTCGCCAGGAAGAAATCGACACCTAGATGGGGATAAACGTGTTAAAACAGTTGACTGAATGGGGCCGAATGGATACAAGCCAGGGAAGGAGAGAAAGATAAAACAAGCCGGTGACCCCCTTAAATGTTCGCTAAGTTCCATTCACTTGTAGAATATATATATGTATAATTTATAAAATGTTCTGTTATACACCTCGTTCTCGTCATCTGTTGCCATTAATGTAATAGATATTGCACTTCAAGAATCTGCACCTGACTTGCAATGTGTTGGATGTTCTGAACACTATGTTTCGATTGTAGTTAAGAGTTGGGTAATATATAGAGTTGGGTAATATATAGAGTTGGGTAATATATAGAGTTGGGTAATATATAGAGTTGGGTAATATATAGAGTTGGGTAATATATAGAGTTGGGTAATATATAGAGTTGGGTAATATATAGAGTTGGGTAATATATAGAGTTGGGTAATCACTCACTAATGATGAATATATAGAGCGCATGAGAAAACAAATAATTTACCAGCATTTAATTTTAAGTATATCATGGCTTCTACTGTCCTTAACATTTGCCATAATAAAACCCTTCGCAGGTTTGACCAAAATAAGAACAAATACATTTTTGTTTTAAAGAAAGTTTATCAAAGTTGCTTTTCATGAATGTACATAATTCATATCTGTTTTCTTAGTATTCACTAACCAACCATTTTCCTACTGTTAAGAATATGACTGCCAAAGTAAAGGTAGCATTCTGCCTCTTACGTCACATAAATCAGCCGTATCACGAGAGGAGTGGTGCCCGAGTGAGGGACGGCGGAGCACACGACGAGCAACCTCCCGCTTTCAAGTTCTAGAGGCTACTGACACCCCGCGCTACAGCCTACACGGCGGCCACGGCTTATATTCACTGCAATTTCCCACTGAGCATGGCCAAGTATGAGAGGCGAGGGATTCTGAAGGCCCGAGAGAGGAGGTACAAAGGAAAACAAGCAACAACAGATCATGCGACCCCTCGAGATTACTTGCCCTCCAAAACACTGGGGCTTGGGGGAGAAGTAGGGTTATATATCCCTTTCAATCAAATAATATTAATCATGATTTAAATCTAGCTACCTCCATACGATTATTCAACCTAGAAAGGACCTGTCTGAATTAGAGGGTTCATTGAGCTACATTTAAGACATATGAATCTCCAAGGTCGAGTATAATAATCTAGAAATATAGCATTTAGTAATACCCTAATTTTGTATGCGTATCTTGCATTGGTTTTAATCATGGAGGTATAGTCAGTTTAATCCCTTCTGTACCGGCGACGTATTTTACATTTGATATCAGCTACGATATAGACGAGTTTATGAAGCTTAGGAAGGGTATATGGTAGCTAAAAGGATGAATTGAGAAAGTCTAGCCTATTTTGTGTTTTTTTTTTTTTTTTTGGTAGGGGGTAGAAACGTTTCCAAGCTGAATAAAGTCGTCTAAATATATCTAGAATCAAATATAAAATACATCGCTGGTGCAGAATGGATTCAAACACACTGCGGCCAAGCAAGGTTATATGCACAAATATATCTCTAAGGGAAATTTAGGGAGCTATTTATGTTCAAACTTGATTAAGGTCTAGTGAGGAAAAATAATAGAAATACAAAAAAAAAAAAAATGAATAAAAATGTCTACCTTTAAAGAGCGACAGTAGGGTCATGGTACTGAAAGGGTTAAATAATGAGAGTACAGTAATATTGGTAATTAGTATGATAATTATATGTTAATTATGTAGACTCTCTCTCTCTCGCTTTCTCTCTCACACACACACATCATAAAATAACTGAATACTTTTATTAGTTCAACATTTCAGATACTACTTTGAATACTACACGTCCTTCTTAGGTTTAATATACTGAAAGTGTCTAACAGTAACCGAACAGTAGGCTACCATAGTGCGGTTGGGAGTATGAACATGATTAGATTAATATCCAGTATTCGAGAATGGATAATAAGTCGTAGGCGTGTGCATAAACCTTTAACCGTCCTGGTGGTGTAATGGTTAAGGTGGCAAAAATATGTGTGTGATAACCCGGGTTCGAATCCCGGTGGATCATATATACTTTAATTAATTTCATTGGGGGTGTGGTGGTGAGATTAATAAAAATAATATATAAAGAATATCGATAAACACAATAGAACAAATACAAAACTCTCTCCTTATTGACACAAGTATGGTAAAAATAATAATAATAGTACGTCTGATATATTCTGATAATAGAGTAGAGTAGCAGTGATTTATATGTGATAATTAGTCTTGGTGTGGGTGATATATGTGCCGTTAGGGAGAGTGTGTGTACTTAGGTGTTATTGATATACTGGACCTCTGTACATCTATCTGTATTTCTATATACTGGACCTCTGTACATCTATCTGTATATCTATTTACTCTATGTATCTGTCTGTTTGTCTGTCTGTCTATCTAAGTATATCTGTCTATCTATATATCTATCTATCGCTCTATATATCTATTTATCTACCTATTTCGCTCTCGCTCTTGTACTCTCTCTCTCTCTCTCTCTCACACACACACACACACAAACACACTGCAATTTATATGTGTTAATTTGTTCACAAGAAATGGTTTTGTTTATACTTAATTTACAATGACCTACAGTATATTGCACAAAGTCAATAGCGTAATAGCCCGTCTGTAATCAGCTTATTGCATTGAAGAAGTTATTGTATTGAAGAAGTTATTGTATTGAAGAAGTTATTGTATTGAAGTTATTGTATTGAAGAAGTTATTGTATTGAAGAAGTTATTGCATTGAAGAAGTTATTGTATTGAAGAAGTTATTGTATTGAAGAAGTTATTGCATTGAAGAAGTTATTGTATTGAAGAAGTTATTGTATTGAAGAAGTTATTGTATTGAAGAAGTTATTGTATTGAAGTTATTGTATTGAAGAAGTTATTGTATTGAAGAAGTTATTGTATTGAAGAAGTTATTGTATTGAAGAAGTTATTGTATTGAAGTTATTGTATTGAAGAAGTTATTGTATTGAAGAAGTTATTGTATTGAAGAAGTTATTGCATTGAAGAAGTTATTGTATTGAAGAAGTTATTGTATTGAAGAAGTTATTGTATTGAAGAAGTTATTGTATTGAAGTTATTGTATTGAAGAAGTTATTGTATTGAAGAAGTTATTGTATTGAAGAAGTTATTGTATTGAAGAAGTTATTGCATTGAAGAAGTTATTGTATTGAAGAAGTTATTGCATTGAAGAAGTTATTGTATTGAAGAAGTTATTGTATTGAAGAAGTTATTGCATTGAAGAAGTTATTGTATTGAAGAAGTTATTGTATTGAAGAAGTTATTGTATTGAAGAAGTTATTGCATTGAAGAAGTTATTGTATTGAAGAAGTTATTGTATTGAAGAAGTTATTGTATTGAAGAAGTTATTGTATTGAAGAAGTTATTGTATTGAAGTTATTGCATTGAAGAAGTTATTGTATTGAAGAAGTTATTGTATTGAAGAAGTTATTGTATTGAAGAAGTTATTGCATTGAAGAAGTTATTGTATTGAAGAAGTTATTGTATTGAAGAAGTTATTGTATTGAAGAAGTTATTGTATTGAAGAAGTTATTGCATTGAAGAAGTTATTGTATTGAAGAAGTTATTGTATTGAAGAAGTTATTGTATTGAAGAAGTTATTGCATTGAAGAAGTTATTGTATTGAAGAAGTTATTGTATTGAAGAAGTTATTGCATTGAAGAAGTTATTGCATTGAAGAAGTTATTGTATTGAAGAAGTTATTGTATTGAAGAAGTTATTGTATTGAAGAAGTTATTGCATTGAAGAAGTTATTGCATTGAAGAAGTTATTGTATTGAAGAAGTTATTGTATTGAAGAAGTTATTGTATTGAAGAAGTTATTGTATTGAAGAAGTTATTGTATTGAAGAAGTTATTGCATTGAAGAAGTTATTGCATTGAAGAAGTTATTGTATTGAAGAAGTTATTGTATTGAAGAAGTTATTGCATTGAAGAAGTTATTGTATTGAAGAAGTTATTGTATTGAAGAAGTTATTGTATTGAAGAAGTTATTGCATTGAAGAAGTTATTGTATTGAAGAAGTTATTGTATTGAAGAAGTTATTGTATTGAAGAAGTTATTGCATTGAAGAAGTTATTGTATTGAAGAAGTTATTGTATTGAAGAAGTTATTGTATTGAAGAAGTTATTGCATTGAAGAAGTTATTGTATTGAAGAAGTTATTGCATTGAAGAAGTTATTGTATTGAAGAAGTTATTGTATTGAAGAAGTTATTGCATTGAAGAAGTTATTGTATTGAAGAAGTTATTGCATTGAAGAAGTTATTGTATTGAAGAAGTTATTGTATTGAAGAAGTTATTGTATTGAAGAAGTTATTGTATTGAAGAAGTTATTGCATTGAAGAAGTTATTGTATTGAAGAAGTTATTGTATTGAAGAAGTTATTGTATTGAAGAAGTTATTGCATTGAAGAAGTTATTGTATTGAAGAAGTTATTGTATTGAAGAAGTTATTGTATTGAAGAAGTTATTGCATTGAAGAAGTTATTGCATTGAAGAAGTTATTGTATTGAAGAAGTTATTGTATTGAAGAAGTTATTGCATTGAAGAAGTTATTGTATTGAAGAAGTTATTGTATTGAAGAAGTTATTGTATTGAAGAAGTTATTGCATTGAAGAAGTTATTGTATTGAAGAAGTTATTGTATTGAAGAAGTTATTGCATTGAAGAAGTTATTGTATTGAAGAAGTTATTGCATTGAAGAAGTTATTGTATTGAAGAAGTTATTGTATCAAAATGTATTGCTGCCTACCTGCCTTCACTCTATGGAACAACAGATGCAGGTTATTAAGGGGAGGTTTTTAGTTTGGTCTCTAGTTATCCACCAAGCTTAAGATTACACCCCCTTGAGCCCCTTTCAAGATAAATTTGTACATTTTTCGGTAGAAAAATGTCCCGGCTGAAAGCCGGTTCCTCTTAAATTACAGGCTCGCTATCGCTCGCCAGGATAAAATCGACACCTAATTTGCACGAAAGGTCTTAAAATTGACGGAAATGGGGCGAAAGTTCTTAAAATCGTCAAACTAATGGGGCAACTGTCTTAAAATCTCAAAAGCAATGGGGCTAAACATGAGGGAGAAAGGGGTCCAGAAAAAAATCCCTCAAGTCGATATCTCTCCTTAAGGAGAAGTTTGTTTATTTCGGTATCCTTTCTCTCTCATGTTTAACTCCATTATTTTGGCGATGTTAAGGCTTTTTGTGCCATTTAGGTGTCGAGTTTTTTGTCCTGGCGAGCGATAGTGAGCCTGTAATTTATAAACATGTACACATTTATCTCGAAGGGGTCTTGGGGGTATTTTCTTTAGCTTGATGAAGGGTTTGGTAGGAAACTTAAAACAAATACATATATAAATAAATTAATGAAACATACCGCAATACATATATATATATAGAAATTAATGAAACATACCGCAATACATATATATATATAGAAATTAATGAAACATACCGTAATACATATATATATATAGAAATTAATGAAACATACCGCAATACATATATATATAGAAATTAATGAAACATACCGCAATACATATATATAGAAATTAATGAAACATACCGCAATACATATATATATATATAAATGAATGAAACATACCGCAATACATATATATATAGAAATTAATGAAACATACTGCAATACATATATATATAGAAATTAATGAAACATACCGCAATACATATATATATAGAAATTAATGAAACATACCGAAATACATATACAGTATATATAGAAATTAATGAAACATACCGTAATACATATATATATAGAAATTAATGAAACATACCGCAATACATATATATATAGAAATTAATGAAACATACCGTAATACATATATATATAGAAATTAATGAAACATACCGCAATACATATATATATAGAAATTAATGAAACATACCGCAATACATATATATATAGAAATTAATGAAACATACCGCAATACATATACAGTATATATAGAAATTAATGAAACATACCGTAATACATATATATATAGAAATTAATGAAACATACCGCAATACATATATATATAGAAATTAATGAAACATACCGTAATACATATATAGATAGAAATTAATGAAACATACCGCAATACATATATATATAGAAATTAATGAAACATACCGCAATACATATATATATAGAAATTAATGAAACATACCGTAATACATATATATATAGAAATTAATGAAACATACCGTAATACATATATACATATAGAAATTAATGAAACATACCGCAATACATATATATATAGAAATTAATGAAACATACCGTAATACATATATATATATAGAAATTAATGAAACATACGCAATGCATATATGTATATAGAAATTAATGAAACATACCGTAATACATATATATATAGAAATCAATGAAACATACCGCAATACATACAGTATATATATAGAAATTAATGAAACATACCGCAATACATATATATATAGAAATTAATGAAACATACCGTAATACATATATATAGAAATTAATGAAACATACCGTAATACATATATATAGAAATTAATGAAACATACCGCAATACATATATATATAAAAATTAATGAAACATACCGCAATACATATATATATAGAAATTAATGAAACATACCGCAATACATATATACAGTATATATAGAAATTAATGAAACATACCGCAATACATATATATATAGAAATTAATGAAACATACCGCAATACATACATATAGAAATCTCCCCTCAAGTCAGGTCTGAGTCGCAATATATGCTCAGACAATCACTCTTCAATAGACTTTAATTGTAAGAGTACCTCATATTGTATTTATCCCTCTGAAGATTGTGACGCATTTTGACAGTCTATTCAGGCTATCATTATACGATGTTATGCAATTTAGGCTGAATCTGTGGGCATTTTAAGGGTAAATATTTTCACACTTAACCCTCTGAGTTCCAGTTACCCTTCCTAATCTGAATAAAATCATCTATTAATAGCTACATTCATATTTGTGTTCACCAATTAACTGCTTTGATACCTATTGGCTTTTTCTAAGATAAGGAGAGAGACAAATGGACAGACATATACTGTAGGTGAACAAAATGGCTACTACCAAAAGAAAGAACTGTTGTTGACTATCTACCTTATTAGATCTGGTTCTCGCAGCATGGGAGGTAAGGGTATTGGATGGTATGGGCTTAATGGTGGGAGGATGGGTGAAGGGGGGGGGGGGGGATGGGGGGGATATATATAGCATGTATATACATAGATGAACATTGATACACTGACTCCATAGACCTTACAATCCAAGCGAGGTGATCAATGCTTGTAGAAATAGCAGAACCCTACATAATGGAAACTGGAAGAACAGGATAGCACAGAAGAGATATAAAGGGGGGGGGTACAGTTCTCAGCATATATAAGGTTACACCAATTGACCACTTGCGAGTTGCAGGCTGTAAGGAAGTTGGAGCTGTAGACGTCGATAATTAACAGAATGATCGCCTAAATTGCGGTTGTAATGCTTATATAAACACATAAACCCAATTCAACCTACTGTTTATCCATTAAAAACCTACATTATTATTGTATTTCTGTTTAATATCGATGTTTATGGCTCCAACTTCCTTATAGCCTGAAACTCGCAAGTGGTCAATTCCAATATTCTAATTTTCTATGTATATGAAGGAAACAAACGGCATAGCTGCCTGTAGCAAGTGTCTCCTCCCAAGCCGAAAGAGTGATAGAGAGTCAAATTTAAGATACACGTTAGAATAAGAATGTCTGGACACACGGAGTTTGAACCAGTTAAGTCATAGGATGAGGGAAAAGCAGATTGAGGGAGAGAGTTCCAAGGCTTACTTGTTGAGTAGAAGAATGACTAAAAAAAAATTAAAACCCAAGTTCTGAAGCATCTGGGCATTGTAAGCATTGTATTGTCTCATTTGTGTTCGAGAGAGAGAAAGAGAGAAACTACTAATACTACTACTACTACTACTACTACTACTACTGCTACTACTACTACTACTACTACTACTACTACTACTACTACTAACATGGCTACCACCAGACGGAAAGGACTTCAGTGCGCGCCTCCTCTGCCTTCAACCCCCAAGTCTCCTATCTATCTTATTAGATTCAGCCCTCGCAGCGTGGGAGGTAGAGGAACAGGCAGGAAGAAGGGTGGAATGGTAATAACAGAAACTAGGAGAAGGGAACAGAGAGAGAGAGAGATTTACATAGATACACTGACCACACAGACCTTACGATCCCAGCGAGGTGGTCAGGACTTAATTCTAGTAGAGATAAGTAACCCGACAGTAAGGTACAGTGGAAGGAAAGAATAGCAAAGAAGAAGGCTCTCTCCCCACCCTCCGTTCCCTCCGGCAATTGCCGTACATGAAGACAGTTAGAAGTAAATAACCTTGCAGAGAGAAAGAGTTACCCAGAGTTATACATATAGCCAGACCACACAGACCTTGCGGTCCCTACTACGTGTTTGGCCTTAAAACTACTAGACAGGAACTGTGTGTATGTGTGTGTGTGTGAATGTAATAATGGATAAACAGATGAGATGTGCATGCATGTGCAGTATATGTCTGGAATTGTTTAGGCATGCGTGTGTGTGTGTGTGTGTGTGTGTGTGTTAGTGTTCGTGCACACTGCACACAGGTATGCCCGTGTACAACCGAAAAGAAGAACAACATTTAGAGCGAGAAAATGTCGAGCAATTTGAAAAAGAACAATGGTAGAGAGAGAGAGAGAGAGACAGACAGACAGAGAGAGAGAGAGAGAGAGAAGGGGTAGTGTATTCCCAGAGATAAAAGGACAAAGTAAAAGCGCACAAATGGACAAAGTTAGAGTGGGAAAACTAGAACGAAAATTGAAATGAGGAGAGCTACACCGGCAAATAGTTTTAGAATTATTACGTTGAGGCGGGGGCGAGGTGGGTGAATGAAGATGAGAACACCAGACAATGCAGCAAATGTACAGTTGCCCACATAAGTTCCGGTCCTCGGCGTGATCTTAGACATGGAATATATTGCGCATGATTGAATGAAATATTATATACGTGATTGAATTACGAATGACTGAGTTACGAGTGTAGTTTCTTATGCAGTGGCTAACCCATCTGATTAGTCAACTGATAATTAAAAGAAACCACACTCGCAATTCATTCATACTAATTTTACTTTCATACGTAAGATCACGATGAGGAACAGAATCTATTTAGGCAACTGTACTTGGGAGGAGAAAAGAAAATAATATAATGTAGCCTGGAATATTAAACTGGGAAATTATCATATTAACTCCATGCACTAGCTTAAGAAGAGATACTCCACGGAAAGTAAGCCTTATTTACTTTCAATTTCACAGTACAAAGGAGTACAAAGGAGTACAAAGGAAATCAAGCAACAACATATCTAGTGACCCTTCTAGGTTGCTTGTCCTCCAAAACACTGAGGATCAAGTGTTCAAACAGTGGTTTAGAGTGGGTAAGGGAACATTGGAAAGGGAATTACTGCCCTGGAACTAATGTCCGTGGCAGGATTAGGAAGTTAGTAAAGGACAGATGGGTTAGTAACTGAGGGGGGGATAAAATAAAGTTATTCATTGCAAACGCAGTCAGTCGCGGGTTTGATGCGAGATATTTGTCTAGGCGGAGTTTAAAAGAATCAACGGTGATGCAGTCTATAATGTTTCGGGGAAGCCCATGCCACAAGTTGACAACTCGATTGAAGAAGAAATTCTTAGATTCGTGCGAGTTAAAAGATTTACCAATAATTTTGCAACCGTTTCCCCGCGTGTAATTAGATTGGTCGATAGTGAAGTACTTACTACAGTTCATATTGTCGATGCCTTTGATGATTTTGAACACTTGAATTAAGTCACCTCTTAATCTGCGCTGGGTTAAAAGAAATAGATGTAATTCTCTAAGACGCTCTTCGTATGGTTTGTTCTTTAGGCTAGGTATCATTTTGGTAACTCTACGTTGAACTCGTTCTAGCTTGTTTATATCTTTTTGGTAATAAGGGCACCAGTATTGAACGCAGTATTCCAGAAGAGGGCGGACTAAGGAATTGTAAAGGGTTAGGATAACTTCTTTGGATTTATGCTCAAATGACCTGCCTATAAAGCCAATTATTTTGTTTGCCTTCTTAACAACTTCTGAACATTGTTGACTCGGTTTTAGGTTACTCGATATTGTTACTCCCAGATCGGTTTCTCTGTTTACATTCTTAAGCTGACTGCCATTCATCGAATAGTTTGCTTTCTCATTTAGGTATCCGATATGTAGTACTTTACATTTATCCGCATTGAAACTCATTTGCCAAATTTGGGCCCAACATGACAATTTATCTAGATTGTGTTGCATATCGTCAACTTGTTCTTTTGAGAGTACGCTATTTGCAATTTTTGTATAGTCAGCAAATTTTGAGATTGTACAGGTGAGACCCTCATCTATGTCGTTGATGTAAATTAGAAAGAGAATTGGTCCTAGTACCGATCCCTGGGGTACCCCGCTACTTACATTGGTCCATTTAGATGCCTTACCGTTTATGACTACTCTTTGCATTCTGTTGCTGAGCCAATTTTCTATCCATTTCAACACACCGTCTTGTATTCCATGCGCTTTTAGTTTTAGCAGTAAACGTTTGTGGGGAACTTTGTCAAAGGCCTTTTGAAAATCAAGGTATATAATATCTACAGCTTTATTCTCATCGTAGAGGTTGAGGATATCGTGGAAGAAGTCTAAGAGGTTTGTTAAACAGGAACGTTTTTTACGATAGCTATGTTGAGTATCTTTAAGTATGTTATTTTCCTCTAAGTGATTTACGAGTCCGTCTCGTATGACCGATTCTAGCATTTTACATACAACTGAGGTTAAGCTAATTGGACGATAGTTACTGGGTAAGGATTTGCTGCCTTTTTTGAATATCGGTGTTACGTTGGCTAGCTTCCACTGATCAGGCATAGTTCCAGACTGCAAAGATTTATTGAATTGTAATGTCAGTGGTTTGGAGAGCTCATTCTTAGCTTCCTTTAGAACTCTAGGCGAGATTGTATCAGGTCCAGGCGTTTTATTTACCTTGAGTTTATCTAAACAATTCAATACTTCTCTCTCTGTAACAGTGATATTGCTTAGAGCATCTGAATTATCAATCTGAATCGGCGATGGTGTAGGGATATCACTGAGGTCTTCTGTGGTAAAAACTGATGCAAAGAAGGTATTGAGGGCATTACTCATTTGTACTTCGTCTTTGGTGTATTCTCCATTTTCATCGACTAACGGTCCAACAGTTGAAGTAACTACTTTTTTCTTTCTGATATAACTATAGAATTCTTTCGGGTATGTTTTACTTTGATTCGCAATATGTAACTCTAAGGTCTTTTTACTTTGCTTAATTAACTTTTTGGCTTTGCGTCGTAGCTCTACAAATTTCACCCGTTCTTCGTCATTTTGTGAGGATTTTAATCTATCATTAGCAAATTTTTTAGCAAGCAGACAGTCTGAAATATCTTTATTCCACCATTTGGGCTTATTATTATGGCCTGGACGCCGTATTTTCGATGGTATGCAGTCTTGCACTGCTTTTAGGTAAGTGGTTTCGAATAACTCCAAGAAGTATTTATGTCGTTATTGTTAATTAAAAAGCTCCAGTCAGTTTTTTTAAACATAGCTCTAAGTTTATGGAAGTTTGCTTTCTTGAAATTAGGGACTTTTTCGATGCTACTATTTGGTTCGTTACTAGTAAACTTTAAAGTGAAAGTTATCGTACGATGGTCGCTGTTACTGAATTCATCACCAACATTCAAATTCTCTATCAATTCTTCTTTTGTTGCAAGTACAATGTCAAGAACGTTATTACCACGGGTCGGTGTTCGAACAAATTGATAAAGCGAACTCTCTTGCAAGTTCGTATACAAGTCATGTCCGGAGTGTGAAGTAAGAGTATCGTCCCACTTGGTCGACCACAGGTAAATTAAAGTCGCCAAAAATTACGGTATCTTGTGAGTTACTTACATCTGCAATTTGTTCGTAAATTTATCGGTCAGTTTGCACTGATTGAGCTGGAGGTCTGTATATTAATGCAAGTATTATTTGTGTACCTTTATTATTCTATATTAGCACAAAAGATGTGTCGACGTTCACAATTTGAGGTTTTGACAAGAGGGTAGGGTTAAGACTTTCTTTGATATAAAGTAAAACGCCACCTCCATTTCGATTTATTCGGCTTTTCTCAAACATTACATAACCGGGAAGTGAATACTCTGCTAAAAAGTCTCTATCTTCTGTATTGAGCCAAGATTCTGTTATGCCAATCACATCATAATTTTCTGTAAACACTAGCTCCTCTAAATCTGAAAATGTATTGCGTATAGTACGAGCGTTTGCATAGAAAACCTTTAAATTTGTTATTTTAGAACTCTCGGAACGCTCTTTAATAATATTTTTGGTTCTTGTCGGATCTACATTTATGTTCATGGCTGTCCTTGGTCCTCGCTGTCTTCGGTCCTTATCGCTGGTGGTCCTCGGTTGCCTCTGTTTTTTTCTTGGCGTTGGATGATTTATGTCACTGCTGCTTCTTCTCGGATGGCGTTTTTTTATCCATGGCTGCGGACTGCTTCATGTAGGAGACGACCCATGCGTGCTGAACCCACAGGGTTTAGATGAATGCCATCCTTGCGGAACAGAGTAGGCTGGTTGTAGAAGTTGTCCCAGAGGTTGATGAATTCAACTTCTTCCCTCAGACACAAATATTTTAGTCGGCTATTTGTGCTGAAGGCCTTGTCGTAGAATTTGTCAGGTGCGTCGATCTTGGGGAGAATGCCTGAGATGATGATATTCCTTGACTTGTTTTTGTAGTGCTGGATCATCTTGCGATATTTCTCCATCAACTCTTCAGTAGCTGCAGTACAGAGGGTAAGTAAAAATGTAAAAGTGTAAACGATTAGTACACACCAGATTCATGAATTACTTAAGGGGTTAGAGTTTATTACTTAAGGGGTTAGAGTTTATTACTTAAGGGGTTAGAGTTTATTACTTAAGGGGTTAGAGTTTATTACTTAAGGGGTTAGAGTTTATTTATTAGTAATATCATTTATGTATGTATTAGTGTTTTAGTTTCTTCCCCAGACCTCCATCAAGCTTAATAAAATATCCTTAAGATCCCCTTTCGATATAAATTTGTAAATTTTTCGGTAGATAAATGTCGCAGCCAAAGGCCGGTTCCTCATAAATTATAGGCTCGCTTTCGCTCGCCATGATAAAATGGAAACCAAATTGGCACGAAAGGTTTTGATAATGATAAAGAAATGGAACGAAAGGTCATAAAATCGACAAACTAATAGGGCGAACACTTATTTAAATTTCAAAACTAATGGGGCTAAGCATGAGGGAGAAGGTGGCCTAAAATAAAGTAACTACCTCCCCTTCATGATAGCGACTGCAACCATATGAACTAATTAATCCTTTTGAGGATAATGACGCATTTTAGCAGTTTATTCTGGTAAATATTAGACGATTTTATTCAGATTAGAAGGTGTAAAGGAGAGTCAGAGGGTCAATTGCGATAGTCCTTAACCCTTTTAATGCCCACAGATCCTCCCTAAGCTGTCTAAAATCGTCTAATGGGAACCAGAATAAACAGTCAAGGCCGGAAAATTTGTCTACCGACAAATGTACAAATTAATCTTGAAATGGGGGTCTAGGGGTTGTTTTTCTAAGTTTGATAGAGGTCTAGCAAGGAAACTAAAACATAAATAAATAAATATATAGAGACCAAAATCCAAGCACTACCCCCTCAAAGTGTTCAATGGAGCATCCAAGCAACACTGTAGCCAAAATAGCCCAATACCTCCTCCTCCTCCAGTACAGTAATTTTTTTTTTTTTTTTTTTTTTTTCTATATTCCAACTACTCCCTCTCGGGCATAGGCTGAGAGCCTGTACATTCCACCGCCCAACACGGTGAAGCCCGTGAGGTCTTGTTCCAGTCTGGGGAGTGAGACATGCGAAGCATCCATCATGGCTCGAAGCAGCTCCATCTCTGAAGCGGCCGGTTGCTTCGCTCAAGCGCTTCACCGTCTCACCCTCCAGACTCAGACCCTCACTCTCAGAACGCCACCTATTGAGCAGTGAACTCACTAGGCATTGTCCCCCTGTAACATATTTTGAATATGGGAATATTCATACAGTGTTATTTAATCAGGGAACAACGAGGGTATTTTTTTGGCATTTCGGTGGGCTTTGTGGTAATAATGACTAATGTTATAATGACTAAGTGAAATAAAAGGGTTTAAAATGACTCCAAATCCTCCCCTAGTCCTCCCTAAGGTTCCTCCAGTGATTGTGATGGGTCGTCTGGGGTGGGCTATAAAATCCTTCCATGGGATCGTTACAGGAAATAGCTCTGGGGTCCACGAGTGAGTCAACCTACAACCCGTCACTGGAGGCCTCATTGCGTCTTTATGTCAGACTTGGATTAAGGGGGTATAGTGGTTCATTAAGGGGGTATAGTGGTTCATTAAGGGGGTATAGTGGTTCATTAAGGGGGTATAGTGGTTCATTAAGGGGGTATAGTGGTTCATTAAGGGGGTATAGTGGTTCATTTGTGGTCTATTTATTTATTTATTTGTTTACTTTCCTCGCTATACCTCCATCAAGATTAAATTACACCCCCTAGACCACCTTTCAAGATAAATGTGTACATTTTTCGGCAGGAAAATGTACAGGCCGAAGGCCGGTTCCTTCTTAAATTAGAGGCTCGCTATCGCTCGCCAGGAAAAAATCGACACCTGAAGAGCACGAGACCTCTTAGTATTGATAAAACAAATATGAGGCGAAAGGTCTCAAAATCGCCAAACTAACGGCACGAACGTCTTAAAACTTCAACACTAATATGCTAAACATTACAACCCGTCACTATAGGCCTAATTATTACGTCATTATGGCAGACTTTAATTAACCCATTTTCTATTCCGGCTGTCAATGAGCGATTTTACGCATTTTGGAAGTTTATTCTGGCTTTCATTAGACGATTTTATGCAGTTTAGGAAGGATCTGTGTGAATTATAAGGGTAAAGACTATATCAATTAACCCTCTGACTTCCATACACCCTTCCTATTCTGAAAAATATAGTCTAATAAAAGCCATACAACTAAAAACAAATGCGTAATCGGATCTTGAAAGGGTTAAAATAGAACAAGGGGAGCCAATAGATTTATGAAGAGAGCTTTTACTTCCATAGTTTTTAGCTGTGACAGTGGGTGTGAAGGCTATTCAATGTAGCGTCTGTCGTTACTGGGTACATCATGGGAAGAAGCGTGGTACTATAGACTGTAGGTTGGGCAGAAATCTCATCCCTTAACCTCTCATAACTAAAAACGGACTAGAGAAATCGAGCAAATATGTCTACCAAACAGGAAGACTTGGCTAGGGAATATGTGTATAAATTGACAGCTCATTTGCTCGAGTCAGGAAAAAATCGACACCTAAATGGCACGAAAGGTCTTGAATTGTCTGCACATTGTTGAAGAAGATGAAGGAAGAGCTAAACGATGTATATTGGCTAGGATCAATGACGACAGAGTTATGCGAAGCTGATTGGCTGGCTGTGTGTAACGCGATGATGATTGGTTGACTGAAACTATACGTATATTTGAGGAAGCTACACGTACAATCGCGCTAATAAGTGATGCACCAAGTATGTGTTGATCAATAATTGGTATAAGCAATATCTAAGCTTCATTTCTTCATAGCGAGTGAAATATACAAACAAGTTCCTACACTTACCCAGCCTATTCAACATCTGACAGACATTAATACAGCACAGAGCAAGCCAAAAGTAATGACAGCTGGGACATGGCTTATTATCGTGCCTGTAGCCTTAGCCCCGATATGTTGCCATAGGTAGTAATCTTACAGCTAGGATATCAAGTCAGGAGTTGAGGAGGAGGTTGGTTATCATGAATATCAGCGAAGAAATGCTTATAGTGGCGCTAATATGTCATGTCTCAGCTGTCATTACGTTTGGCTCGCTCTGTGCTGTATTAATGTATGTCAGATGTTGAATAAGGTGGGTAAGTGTAGGAACATGGTTGTATTACTCACTCAATGAGAAGAAATCATGTGTTAATACTGCTGATACCATTATTGATCAAAACATAATTGGTGCCGAGACATGGCTTATTAGCCCGACTGTACATGCAGCCTTGGGTGATTTGGGTATGCAAGGAAGATGAGTGAAAGTAAATTGGGTGAAAATAATCAAGTCTGAAAGTGGTGTGAGCTGAACCGAAAGATAGACTTAGAAAGATGTATGATTATGACTCCTTCCATTCGTCTATACATTACTCCTTCCATTCGTCTATACATTAGGCTACCATAGCACAGTTGGACAGGTGGGGAGGTGTGGTGGAGTGGTCTTGCCACTGGCCTGGTAATCCAAAGGTCCCGGGTTCAAATCCCGATGTATCAATGGGAAGATAATATTGGGATGGAATTTGTGCTGTACCTAGTATCAGTGCATTACCACAAGCCCACCGAAACGTCAATAAAATACCCTCATTGTTCCCTGATTAAATAGCACTGTATGAATATTCCCATATTCAAAATATGCTTTTGGGGTGCAATGCCTGGTGAGTTATCTGCTCAACAGGTGGCGTTGTGTGTGTGTAAGTGTGAGAGTCCGAGTGTAGGGGTTGAGACAGTGAAGCACGGGAACGAGGTGGCTTCAGAGATGGGGTCGTTTCGGGCCATGAGTGAGCACCGTGCCTCATGTGAAGGCAAGATGGCAGGTGCTCGTTGTACTCTACGTGCTTCACATGTCTCAGTCCCTAGACTGGAACAAGACCTCACGGGCTTCACTGTTCATTGTAAAGCGGTGAATGTTAAGGCTCTCAGCCTATGCCCGAGAGGAAGTAAGTTGGAATATAGAAAAAAAGAAAAAAAAAATGTACATGCTCAGATTAATATGCAGGATTCGAAACTACATACTAAATCTTAGGCTTGTGCATATTTATTTAACTGTCTTGATAGTGTAATGCATAAATGCACGGAATTTCCGTGTGAGTATCCTAGGTTCGAGTCCTTGGATTGCCACATGTATTTGTTGATTTTATTATTTGAGTTTAGAAGTAGAGTTGGTTGGTGAAAAAATATGAATACACAATTACAATGGGACTCAGTTACCCATGTTATCAAGGTGATGAAACACAACATCATAATAACCCCCAAGAAGTCGGACCAGCTAGTGTTCAACGGCAATAAACTCGAAAATCTTGGAAATTAAACGGCAATAAAATCCTAATTACGCGGAAATTTACATGAACCAGCGATTAATTTCCCGAGCGAGTGCCCTTGGAAGAGAAAATAAAAGGAAATCGGGAATCATTGGAGAAGACGGATGGAGAGAGAAGGAGGGGGAGAGAGTGTGGGAGAGGGAAAAGACAGAGAGAGAGAGAGAGAGAGAGAGAGAGAGAGAGAGAGAGAGAGAGATCAAAAGGGGGAGAGAGGGAGAGGGAGAAAGTGAGGGAGAGAGAGATACTGGGGCTACAGAGAGGCGTCTAGAATCATGAACATACAGAGAGAGAGAGAGAGTGTGTGTGTGTGTGAGTGAGAGAGAAAGAGAGGGTGTGTGTATGAGTGAGCGAGAGAGAGGGTGTGTGTGTGTGTGTGAGAGTGAGAAGGGGGGGGGGGGGAGGGAGAGAGAGGGGGAGCATCATGAATCACTGAAGGAGGATAGTGATGAGCGGCTGGGGACCGATTCTAACGATGATGACACTGTTCACGTCCAGAGATAAATAGATAGAAAGATAGATAGTATAGAGTATATATATATATATATATATATATATATCAGGAAAGAGAATGTGAGAGAGAAGTACAGGAAATGAATGAGAATGAATATGAAGACATGCACTGTATGAGAAAGAGAGAGAGAGAGAGAGAGAGAGAGAGAGAGAGAGAGAGAGAGAGAGAGTGTGTGTGTGATAAGCTACCTCTCGCAAACGCTGATAGGGTCTAGCAAAAGAAAAATATATATAGATCGATATCCCGTTTTCTTATCGCCAAACTCGCCTGTCACCCCTCGACTGATTTCCGTTTTCCGTTTCGATAAGTGATAGGAATTTACGAACACCATTTTCCCCTTGCGAGCTTATCTAATAAAAAAACAACAAAACAAACAAAATCCTATCTATTGGAAAAAAAAACACCTCTTACATTTCGAAATTAGACAGCATTTAGACAACCACACCGCTTAACATAATATTTTTGGTGACCGTCATACGATATTAATGGTATTAATAAGGATCTGTGGGAGTTAGAGGGTTAATTGAGATAGGTTGTACACCATGCGTTACCTAGGGATATAAGCTGAGTAAATTCGTCTAATTTTAGCCACAATACAATATAATAAAGGAGTTAACATGTACATAATTGAATACGTTGTTTATTTTTGTCTGTGCCCATCACTATAAACCTTTCTGGTATCTATTAAACGATTATGTTCAGATTAGGAAGGACATCTTAGTCATATCTACCCATTCCAAGGCTACAGACTATCTCAATTCATCCTTTTAGCAACCATATATCCTTCTTAAGATTAGCAAAATCGTCAAAATGTAACTGAAATCAAATCAAATAAAACCCGTCATCGGAACAGAAATGGTTAAACCTACTGTGTTAACCCGTACAATACCGAAACCGTTCCTCAAATTTTATTCTGGCTACTATTAAACGATATTATTCAGTGTATAATGGTCCTCCTGCAATAAACAGTCTTCAAACTATCTCACTTAAGGGGAGATGGGCCGTTTATTTGCCTTTTTAATGATCTGTTTATGATGTTCTTAGTTTCCTCCCTATAACTCCATTAAGCTTAAAAAAACATCCATTAGATCCCCCTTCTAGATTAATTTGTACATTTTTCGGTAGAAAAATTTCCCGGCCGAAGGCCGGTTCTCCCAACATTACAGGCTCACTATCGTTCGCCAGGGAAAAAATCGACACCTAAATAGCACGAAAGGTCTAAATATTGACGAAGAAATAAGGCGAAAAGTCTTAAAATCGACTTACTAATGGGGCAAACATCTTAACATATGAAAACTAATGGGGCTAAACATGAGGGAGAAAGTGGTCCAGAAAACCGGTCCATGTCCCCTTAACCATTTTTCCTATCACACATCCTTATTAAACTGCACAAATATCGTCTAAATATAGTAAGAATGTAAAAGACGTCGCCGGTACAGTTGGGGTTAACATCATGGGTATATAAAAGGTAAACAGAATCCAGTTGGGTATGATTCCAGTGATTGACCTTTGATTATTTGATATACGCAGAAAGAAGCGATAATTATGCTATAAAACTGAATATGCTACTCGTGGTCAAAGGGGAACGAAGGGAGAAAGGAAAGGAAGGGTCATAAAAGAGAGAGAGAGAGAGAGAGAGAATGTGTGTGTGTGTGTGTGTGTGTGTGAGCGAGAATAAAGTGAGAGTTAGAGAAAAGGAAACAGACAATGGAAACAGAAAACAAAAACTAGCGATAACACTAGAGTTTCTCAAATCGCTCGAAAACGCTGCAGGGTAAAGTTGTGATGGGCAGGGGAAGCTGTGTGTGTGTGTGTGTGTGTTTGTGTGTGAGAGAGAGAGAGAAATAGTGTGTGTGGGGGTGGGTGTGTGAGAAATGGAGTTTGTGGGTGCGAGAAAGGGTGTAGGTGTGTGTTTGTGTAAGACAGAGAGATAGAGAGTGTGTTGTGTGTGTGCGTGTGTGAAAGTGTGAATGAGAGTGTGTGTGTGGGTGTGAGAGTGACAGGAGTGACAGATGGAGAGATTGCTTGCGTGTAGGTAAATAATAATAAATGGTTCAGTTCCGGCAGCCAATGAGGCTGAACATACAAAGACCTAACCCAGATCTAATCCTGAGGGATCGACAGACCGATCCTGGCTGCTAATGAGAGCGCCTACATACCCCCGAGGGAGTAGGACGTGGGCAGGAGACTTTGTGGGTCCCCCGAGACAGTCCAGACCTAATCTTCACGGCCAGGGAGAGATTTTTTTAGATAACTTCCCCTGCCGGCGCATGGATGCGAATCCCCGACACCAGAGCGAGTGATCTTAATACAGTGACTAAGCGCGCTCCGCCACCTTGAGATAGAGAACGAGAGATGAGTGACAGAGGAGAAAGTGCTTGTGTGTGTGAGAGAGAGAGAGAGAGAGAGAGAGAGAGAGAGAGAGAGAGAGAGAGAGAGAGAACGAAACGTGTAAGATATAATGATACGTAAAACAAGCAAGATACAAGAGAGACAGATATAAACAGACAGATATAAACAGACAGATATAAACACAGATATAAACAGACAGATATAAACAGACAGATATAAACAGACAGATATAAACAGACAGATATAAACAGACAGGGCAGACAAAACAAAATGTGTGTGTGTGTGTGTGTGTGTGTGTTCCATAGATATACAGACCACATTGACCACTTGGTCCAAACGAAGCGATCCGGCCTAAAATATTGAACGGTCCAAACTTATACACTATAACAGTGGCAAAAATAGGGCAGCAAAGAAAAAGAAAAAAGGCTTTATTCAGGGGGAAAGAGAGAGAGAGAGAGTGTGTGTGTGTGTGTGAGAGTCAGTATGTGTGATTGTGAGTGTGAGAGTGAGTGAGTGAAAATTAGTGAGAATGAGAGAGAATAGCTGTGTATGTGTGTGTGTGTGTGCGCGCGTGTGTGTGCGTGTGTGTGTGTGTGTGTGTGTGTGTGTGCGTGTGTGTGTGTGTGTGTGTGTATTTGTCTGCGAGTGTAATGGTACACCAAAAATATCAGAAGCACATTAAAGATGACAAAATAATATAATATGATACGATCAAAGAACTAAACACAATTCACACACACAAACACACACACACACATCCCCAACTACACACACACACACACAGAACCAACTGCACACTCTCTCCCAGAATCAGTCTTTCCCTCTTCCTATGATTTAAATTGCTTCAAACTCCGCGAGTTCAGACATTTTGTCTCAAACTTCCCTTGATTTTGGCCCTGTCACTCTTTCAACTCTGGGGGAGGCACTCGCTAAAGGCAGTTCTGCCATTTGCCTCCCTCACTCACTAGAAAAACAAAACAAAAAACACACACACAGAACAAAAAAAACACACACACACACACGCAAACAAAAAAAAAAACACACACACATACACCCACACACACATACACCCACACACACATACACACACACCCACACCCACACACACACACACACACACACATCACTACACACATCACTACACACACTCACCACTACACACACGCACCACTACACACACAGCAAAAATATAATCACCGAGCATCTTTATCTTGTTAGACAGTGACAAGACCAGGTTATCAACTATTAACAATGACAAGGACCTCCACTCGTTCCTGTGACCTCAGTAATGACATAGACTCTCTCGGGTTTCAGTGAGATTTACATAGATTTACATAGATACACTGGCCACACCGACCTTACGATCCAAACGAGGTGGTCAGGACTTAATTCTAGTATACTGTAGATGACATATCCGATACAAAAGGAAAGTTGAAGGAAAGGATAGAAAAGAAGAAGAGAGAGAGAGTGTGTGTGTGTGTGTGTGTGTGTGTGTGTGTGTGTGTGTGTGTGTGAGAGAGAGAGAGAGTGAGGGAGAGGGAGAATATCGGTAGCAAATATTAAAAGGGAACAGGAGTCAAAGAACACTCTGAATGAACATTGGAAAGGGGAGAACAATATACTGTATATATATATATATATATATATATGTATTATTCTTCCAGATTCGTGAGAATGAACAGACTATAGACTCCCTTTTATCTGGAGCTACACCTACTTAACCCCTTGAGGATTATGACGCATTTTGTCTGTTTATTATGGCTATTATTAGACGATTTTATTAAGATGAGGAAGGGTTCATGGAAATCAGTGGGTTACTTGAGATAATCTTTACCCTTTTAATTCACACACATCCTCTCTAAGCTGTATAAAATTGTCTAATAATAGCCAGAAAAAAACCTATCAAAGTACGTCATAATCCTCAAAGGGCTAAGTGGCTTAAAATGGGGCGCAGAAACCTATCAAACAATGAATCGTTCGCCAAAATGGGACGAACCGTCTAAAAATCGGCCAAATAATGGTTGAAAACGTCATAAAATTGCCAAACTAGAGAGTCGAAACACGGAGAATCCAGAAAGAAACCAGCCTCGAGTTTTGGAATCCGGCCTTGATGTTGGAAGTATTTTGAGTTGTAGCAGGACAAAACTGTGGCTCGGAAGGTTGTTACGGTGTTGGTGGTGGTGTTGAAGAAAGACGGGGGAAAATGGTCAAATTGTGTGTGTGTGTGAGAGAGAGAGTGTGAGACAGACAGACAGAGAGAGAGAGAGAGAGAGAGAGAGAGAGAGGAAGAGAGAGAGAGAGAGATGGGGGAGGGGAGAGAGAGAGAGAGAGATTTATATATACTGTATATATATAATTGCTAAGATATTACTTGTATGTAATTAAGCCTAACATACAAACATAATATATATATATATATATATATATATATATATATAATATATATATATATATATATATATAACCTACTTATATAACTCACATGGATAAATGCGATATCAATAAACCCTCATAGTAACATAGGCCCTTCTTAAACGTCATGGTGCTGAAGGGGATAACAGTATATAGATAGATAAATAGATAGATAGATAGATAGATAGATATAGATGGATGAATTGATACATACATAGAGAGAGAGAGAGTGAGAGAGAAATGAAACGCGAGCCAGATAGAGAAGGGGTTGTAATATTTCCCCGCCCCATAAAGGACGGTGAGGCAGAGTTAGTTAGTGGAGAAGCACCCACGGTACGGTACCAATGAATAGCTTTTGATGCCAACCCTTCCACTGGGGCTGTGTGTATAGTAGAGATCTTTTTATATGAGAGAGTGGACATCTATATCTCTGGACGCCATTTTGGAACCTCAAGTATCGAACAACAGGGTCTTAAGGGGGCCCACCTCGCTTTTGTTTTTATCTTTCTCTCCCTCTCTCTTTGGCTTGTATCCATTCGGCCCCATTCAGCCTACTGTTTTAAGACGTTTACTCCCATCCAGTTGTCAATATTTTCGGTAGCGAGGAGAGAAAGATTAAAAAGAGCCGGTGATCCCCCTTAATTGATTCGTGATCGTGTACAGTCGCGCTGATAATTGATGTCTCGGCACCAAGTATGTTTTGATATGATGAAGAAAGCTTAATTTCTTCATATCGAGTGAAATATGCAATCATGTCCCTACACTTACCCACCCTAGCCAACACCTGACAGACATTAATACAGCAAAGAGCAAGCCAAACGTAATGATAGCTGGGTATGACTTATTAACGCGACCGTACAATGGCGCTAATAAGTTATGTCTCAGCTGTCATTACGTTTGGCTCGCACTGTGCTGTATTAATGTCTGTCAGATGTTGAATAGTGTGGGTAAGTGTAGCAACATGCTTGTATATCTCAATCGAAACTAATAAATCCAGTTTTAGACATTGCTGATACCAATTATTGATCGAAATATACTTGGTGCCGGGAATGACTCATTAGCGCGACCGTACAATGGCTACTGTTACGGCTGGATCGGCAATACATATTCGGGATTCTTGATCGTAGGACAGAAATGGCTTATGTGACAACGACACGCTCGATTCCAGTCCCAAATACTATATGCTCCAGACAACAAAAGCACCAACGCCCTACAGAGTTATCGTCTATGGTAACGAGGTACCTTAACTCGGCGAAAGTGTACAACAGGGGTAGGCTATGAGGCTAAACTCCCTCAGACATTTATAGGTTACGTTATTACTAAAGAAGTGCAATACTCAAGAAACTACGTTAATATTAAGCCTCTAATAATGTAGAATAGAAGCAGGCTAAAGGTATGACAGTGAAATGCTAAATGACAAATGTACACGCCTACTTGAAAGCGCGTGCACTAGAATAACTGTCCCCTACTAACATGCACTAGCATGTAGCATACAAGATGTTCATGATCCAGTAGATACCTAATAATACACATGGAAGGAACATAAACAGTAGTCACTTATTGTAATAATGAATCTATACTTGGAATAACTAAAAGGTTGCAGGCAACAGTACTGCGCCGGTAGCCTACTACCGCATAGGCTACTTCGCTTCTCTCACTCTGTCTCCCCTCTGAGTCCGTATGCGCCCTACGCAACGGAACTCCGGACACAGCAGCAAAACGACAGTGCAGTTAATTGATACATGAAAGTATTAATAGTGTTGTCTTGTGTGTGAGTAATGTGTATTGTAAAGTGTTACATACATAAACTTAAAGAGAGCTGCAATGCATAGTAAAATAAAGATATAACCCACTCATCATCCCCATGTGTTCTAGCTAGCAGGCCAAGTCACAGGAACAACGAGTCCCAGCACCGAAAGCGAGAACCCAGGAAAAGACTGTAGAGAACACAAGGACAGATAAATTACGTTACTCTACTATACCGGCACTACGAGCGAGCTGTAGTCTCTGGTACTGCACTCGCTCCTGGCTCGGTAGGCAAATCAAGGCTAAGTCCTCGCCCCTCTACAGACAACTCCTGGGCATGGTCGGGCTCTTACACATGGCACTAGTCTAGTCACAAATTGGATGATGAGCTGGGCATATAACTCGTGAACATGTAGAACGTTCACCAACTATCCTCATCAAGAAGATCGCTGTTCACATTAACCCCTTAAATCTAATACATGTAAATATATGCTTGTCCTAAGAGTAATACGAGAGGTGAGTGCTGAAACTCCTTTAGGACCTCAAGGGAAGGGTATGCATTTAAATAGAGAGAAGAATGAAATGAGAGTAATGTCGTCAGAGAGAAAGAGTGCAACCGTGAGAAATTGGGAGAGAGGGCAAGGGATGTTAGAATCTCAAAGGTTCTAGGCAACCTGATCATGGAACACACAGCGAGCCTCCATGCAATGTGCAGTACGACAACATGGGCAGCCAGGCAGCATATGCAGGCGGCAATGTACTACCAACCCTGTCGCACCTAGCTATAAGCGCAGGGCTGCCAACCGGTCCATACGTCTGGCAACCACCACTCCGGCAGCGTGGCGCACCGCTACCCTCTCGCTCTGAAGTCTAACTCACTCTCTCTCTCTGAATTCCCACTGTCTTATCTATCAACTTCTCTATTGATACTACATATTAAATGGAAGGTCTCGACATGGCTTAAAACAAAACCCACCACTGGTTAGCAAATGACGAGACCTTTGCAGAGATACAAAGAACATAGTTATACGTTGTCACACTCAATATAAGCAGCCAGCACGGTACACGGACCGTGACGGTACAGTGGAATACCAAGGAGTACAATCAGGTTGCGTTGCTACGCACTGGGCGTCACAGCCCCCCCAAGATTTTAGATAATCGACCTTAGAAGCATTATCAAAATCTGACAGGCAACCAACCGACCTGCTACCCTTAGCTGCCACTAATTGCAAAAGGTGCACAACAACTGAAGAGTGAATTATACATAAAACACAATATCGCATGCATCATGCTACAACAATAAAGACTTACAAAACTAAAAAAAAAATTCTCGTTTATTTTATTGTTTTATAATCTTTTTGGACGGCGTTATGATAGCCTAATTTTACTCCTGCTCAACCCACACACCGTGCACGACTATCCTGGATCATCAACCCTTGATAGACAATCTGCTATCACGTTCTCACTCCCGGCAATATGCTGAATGTTGAGATTATACTCTTGGAGCATTAGGGACCACCTGGTCAACCGCATATTCCGATTGTGAAACTGATTTAGGTATTTCAAGGGATGATGGTCCGTATAAATCGTCACTACCGGGCCGTAGGCTGGAACATAAACTTCGAAATGTTTGAGCGACAAAACGATAGCAAGAAGCTCCTTCTCTATAGTCGAGTAATTCCTTTGTGCCGAATTAAACTTGCGAGAAAAGAAGCTCACTGGGTGTTCCAAGCCCTCGGAATCAGTCTGCAGTAACACTGCCCCGGCACCCACACCGCTGGCATCAGTCGCCAGCTGAAAACTCCTGGAGAAGTCTGGGGCTCTCAAAATCGGATGTGTACACAGCAGGTGCTTGACTAGGTCGAAAGCCCTCTGACACTCCGCAGCCCAACAGAACTTCACTGACTTCGACAGTAGATCAGTTAACGGTGCTAAGACAGTAGAGTATCCCCGGATGAAGCGCCTATAATAGCCTATCATACCTAGGAACCGCATGACCTGGCGCTTAGTGGTGGGCCTGGGAAACATATTGATAGCCTGTATCCTGCTCAGGGGGGGGCACACCCGGCCTAACCCGACCACGAAGCCAAGATACTGCACAGTAGCCTTTACAAACTCGCACTTCCTCAGGTTCACCACCAGCCCAGCATCGTGCAACTTCCCAAACAGGGTCTCTAAGTGCCTTAGGTGATTATCAAAATTGTCATCATACACTATCACGTCATCAAGGTAGACCGTGCAGTTAGGGATTTCGTCACAAATATCGTTCATCAGGTTCTGAAACGTGGCAGGTGCGTTCTTAAGCCCATAAGGCATTACGTTACATTGGTAGGTCTTGCCATCTACCACAAAACCACAAACTTGCTTAGCTCGGTCCGACAGGGGTACTTGCCAGTAGCCTTTTACAAGATCAATTTTAGTAAGGTACTTTGCATTCCCTATCTTGTCCACGCTGTCGTCAACTCGAGGCAAAGGGTAAGGGTTGGTAGTGGTCAAGCCATTTAGCCTACGAAAATCTATGCAGAACCGCACCTTGCCGTCAGGTTTTGGCTGCAACGTGACGGGTGATGTCCACTTCACATAACCTTCAGTGATCATCCCTCTCTCAACCATGTACTTTAACTCCTCCCGTAAAGCTGGCAACTTTACCGGGGGCACACGGTAGGGCACTGACTTGAAGGGCACATTATCACCGACGTCCACGTCGTGCGTTACCTGAGTAGTGAGACCTGGGTGTTCGGCGAAAACAGAGGGGTATGACCTGAACAGGCCTAGGACAGCAGCACCCTGGTGCTCAGGCAGGTGACTTACAGCTTGCCTAGCCTCTTGTTCAGTATTCCCCGCCCACTGTTCCGCGGAAATGACACAGTCCCAGCTATCCTCCTCAGCAGCATGACTGTCCCCACCTCCTTCTCCACCCTGGCCGCTGCAGGCCAGCACAGGGACAGTGAGAGGCTCTGAGGGGCGTCTCACATACTCTTTCATGAGGTTAACATGACATAACTGATGTTTTTTTCTACGGTCAGGTGTTGCAACGAGATAATCAAGGTCGGACAGTTTCTTAGCCACCACATACGGCCCAATAAACTTGGCAGAAAGGGGGTGTCCAGGCAAAGGTAAAAGCAACATTACCTCCTGACCCACCGAAAACTCCCGAAGCTTCACCTTGGCGTCATACTGGTGCTTCATGACCGCCTGTGCATTAACCAAGTTATTACCTGCCGCTGCCATGCAACCTATAAGTCTCTCCCGGCTCTCAAGGATATATTTAAGTACAGACACCGGCTTCTCTTCGCCCTCCCAGATCTCTTTCACCATACTTAAAGGTCCTCTCACATTATGGCCAAAGACTAGTTGATTTGGACTGAACCCCAGGCTCTCTCCTGGGACTTCACGTGCAGCGAACAGAACATACGGCAGACCCAAATCCCAATCAGTGTCATGTTCTGCACAGTAACAGCGTAGCATACTCTTCAGGGTCGAGTGCCACCGCTCCAAGACTCCCTGACTCTCGGGATGGTAGGCTGACGACACTACAGAACATATACCGTGCAACTGAAGGGTTTGCTTGAACAATTTGGATGTAAAATTGCTCCCCTGGTCTGACTGCACCTCACGTGGAAATCCATAACGGGAACAGAACAATAATAAGTTTTTAACAACTGCCTTTGCCGAGCCGTTTCTCATGGGGTATGCGTCCGGGTATCTCGTAGCCACATCCATGATTGTCAACAGGAATTTATTGCCACTACTAGTAGGCGGGAAAGGGCCAACCAAATCTACTACAACTTTGCTGAACGGAGGCCCGGTGACAGGTATGGGAAACAAAGGTGCCTTCGGGATTGTCTGGTTAGGCTTCCCCGTTGTCTGGCAGGTCGCACACCCAGCCACCCATGCACAGACATCAGCCTTGACCCCAGGCCACCAGAAAAACCTGCCCAATGCCGCCAATGTTTTTGTTACCCCCAAATGACCCGCCACCGGCACATCATGCGCCAGACACAATAAGGACTCTCTATACTTATTTGGAACAACCACCTGGTCTACTACCCTCGCACCGCCCTCCCACTTCGATTTGGGGTCTAGAAATCTGCGGTACAATATCCTGTTGAGCCTAAAGAAATCTCCCGGCTTCGCATCCCCATCTTCCTCCAACTCTATGGCACCATTGCTATAACGAGCTAGGCTAGCGTCTTGCAGCTGCTGCTCACTAATGTCCCTGGGCGTCAATGCATCAAGATGGTTTTGTAATAAGACATTACCCCGGCTAGTAGGCTCTACTGCCTTAGTGGCTCTCGCTACAGCTCTTGCCTCACGCGAAGTCTTACCCAACTCTGCCTTGTTACACACCATATCTGGGCCAGAGTCAACTCCCGTGTTTATTATAGGTCCAAGTACCGAATCACCGAGAAGTGCAGCAGAATCAATGTCCCTTTTCCTGCCCTTAGCAACCTTCTCCTGATCCTTCCTCCACTGTCCCCGAGGTTGAGTGCTAGGCTGTGCAGGAGCCGCAGAGCGAGATCGGGTTACCACACAGGCCATCTCATCCTGTTGGCACCTCCCAACCCATTCCCGATTCTCACCATCCACGTCGGCCGCCCTCTCGGCAACGACTAAGGGTGGAGTCCCGGAAGTGGGCACCGCAAAGTCGTTGCCGAGAAGAAGGTCGACGCCCTCAACTGGCAAACACTCAACGATCCCTACATCCAGCTCCCTGCACACCTCTCCCACTCTCAACTCCAACCTCACAAGTGGGTATGACCTCGTAGCATTTATACCCTGCACCACAACAACTCTGGCCGCATTTATCGGTTTCCCTGTGAAGTTCCTCAACAAAGTTTGCGAAGCCCCCGTATCCCTCAGCAAGTCAACCCTCCGTAGTTCACTCCCCCAGCTCACAAACCCGTGCCCCCGATGGCCACAGAAAGTGTCCCGGACAGGTGTCGAGCCTTCCGTACGCTTCTTTACCGCGTGTGCCTCAGCTGCTGACAACCTACCCCGGGCAGTTGCTGCAGCCTTCAGAGACACACCGATACTGTGAACCAATGACACCGGCTTAGCGGGAGTGTTACTAGGGCACTCACGTGAATAATGGCCTAGCTTCTGACATTTGTAACATTTCACATCCCCAATGGGCTTCTTCCCTTGTGCGGGCGAAGAAGGGGCCTGACCTTTAGTAAACGGGAGAGGCTTGTGTTTGTAGGTGTTATTAGGTGCAATGCATTTAGTGTGGTTATGTGTGTCATAGGATTTGTTATTATCGAAAACTCTGGTGGGTGGGGTATAGCGCCCCTTCTGCCCTGACTCAGCCCTCTGAGCGGCACCGCAACCACGAATCAATGATAATCTGAGGTCTGCCATCTTGGCAGCCTCCTCTACTGTCTTGGGACATTTTTCCTTAATGTTCAGCGTTAGATCGGTTCCAGTGCATTTGTAAAACTGTTCCAGATAGAAAAGTTGCTTAATTTCCTCAGCCGACTCTGCGTGCTCGGACCGAAACCAGTTATTACCTGCATCTGTTAAGTCCCGTGCGTGCTCCATAAAACTGACGTCGCTCTTCTTATTCACGCCACGGAACTTCAATCTATAAGTTTCGGGTTGCAGTTCGTAGGCCCGGAGCACAGCCTCCTTCACCAGTCCATACACTACACTCTCGTCCAGTGACAGTGCATCGTAGGCTTTCAACCCCTTACCCACTAGACGTGATGAAACTAATGCTGCCCATTTAACCTCCGGCCAGTCATACTCACGACACTTCTTTTCGAAACGAGCAAAAAACTCAGTCACTGCTGTCTCATCAAATGCGGGTACTAACTTAATTAAATGCGAAAGTGAGTCTGTAACCCAGTGCCCACCACCGAGATGACGCCCCGTGGTCTCTACTCTAGACTTCTCGACATCCATTTCAGCCTGGTACCTGGTTGCATCCTGATTGGCTTGGATTCTAGCAACCTCTATGCGTTCTATACTAGCCTGTTGTATCTGAGTCTCCTGCAGCTTAAACTTAGCTAGTTCTAGCTGAAATAACATCTCAGGAGACAGGCCTGGGGTGGGAGAGCACAAAATGGGGGATCCACACCGAGACGTGTTTACGGGTAAGCCAGCTTGCCCTTGAGAACCCGCCTGCTGCATCGTGCTAAGACTCGCTGGCTGAGGGCCCAGCTCAGGGGTAGAGTGGAATGGAGGCTTGGAGGGAACCCCCCAAGACCCCACTCCACCCACCGCCCCATCGCCATCACCCAACAAACATGCCACCAAATTCTTCTTGGGCCAACTGTCAGGACAGTCCCGCCCCAAAACCGTGGCTAAACAGCGAAGACCGTAACAATCAATAGCCTGCAGGCGCTGTTCGGTCAAAGGTGTCTGCAAAAATGCCCGGGCATCCCTCTCTCCACTTATAACACTCCCCTCCCCAAACATCTGTTGTACTTGCTGGTTACTAGGCTGTACCGTGTTATCCTCCCCCGTAAATGATGAGTCATTAGACATAGTGCTGGTTATACAATTGCTGTTCATAAAAAAAAAGAAGTGCTTATTACTAATTGCAGTCTCGACTCACAAAATGTTAAAGATGCTTGAATGACTCTACTCTAGACACCCCTAACGAAACAATCTGCAAGTCCACCAATACAATAATGACACAATAAAAATTCCTCCAATATGCAAGAAAATTCTAGCCAGCTCTACTAGGTAGCATAGAATAGTTCTCCAAAAAACATGTGATAGGATACTACTGAATCTTGTGCAAGGTCGCCATTTTGTTACGGCTGGATCGGCAATACATATTCGGGATTCTTGATCGTAGGACAGAAATGGCTTATGTGACAACGACACGCTCGATTCCAGTCCCAAATACTATATGCTCCAGACAACAAAAGCACCAACGCCCTACAGAGTTATCGTCTATGGTAACGAGGTACCTTAACTCGGCGAAAGTGTACAACAGGGGTAGGCTATGAGGCTAAACTCCCTCAGACATTTATAGGTTACGTTATTACTAAAGAAGTGCAATACTCAAGAAACTACGTTAATATTAAGCCTCTAATAATGTAGAATAGAAGCAGGCTAAAGGTATGACAGTGAAATGCTAAATGACAAATGTACACGCCTACTTGAAAGCGCGTGCACTAGAATAACTGTCCCCTACTAACATGCACTAGCATGTAGCATACAAGATGTTCATGATCCAGTAGATACCTAATAATACACATGGAAGGAACATAAACAGTAGTCACTTATTGTAATAATGAATCTATACTTGGAATAACTAAAAGGTTGCAGGCAACAGTACTGCGCCGGTAGCCTACTACCGCATAGGCTACTTCGCTTCTCTCACTCTGTCTCCCCTCTGAGTCCGTATGCGCCCTACGCAACGGAACTCCGGACACAGCAGCAAAACGACAGTGCAGTTAATTGATACATGAAAGTATTAATAGTGTTGTCTTGTGTGTGAGTAATGTGTATTGTAAAGTGTTACATACATAAACTTAAAGAGAGCTGCAATGCATAGTAAAATAAAGATATAACCCACTCATCATCCCCATGTGTTCTAGCTAGCAGGCCAAGTCACAGGAACAACGAGTCCCAGCACCGAAAGCGAGAACCCAGGAAAAGACTGTAGAGAACACAAGGACAGATAAATTACGTTACTCTACTATACCGGCACTACGAGCGAGCTGTAGTCTCTGGTACTGCACTCGCTCCTGGCTCGGTAGGCAAATCAAGGCTAAGTCCTCGCCCCTCTACAGACAACTCCTGGGCATGGTCGGGCTCTTACACATGGCACTAGTCTAGTCACAAATTGGATGATGAGCTGGGCATATAACTCGTGAACATGTAGAACGTTCACCAACTATCCTCATCAAGAAGATCGCTGTTCACATTAACCCCTTAAATCTAATACATGTAAATATATGCTTGTCCTAAGAGTAATACGAGAGGTGAGTGCTGAAACTCCTTTAGGACCTCAAGGGAAGGGTATGCATTTAAATAGAGAGAAGAATGAAATGAGAGTAATGTCGTCAGAGAGAAAGAGTGCAACCGTGAGAAATTGGGAGAGAGGGCAAGGGATGTTAGAATCTCAAAGGTTCTAGGCAACCTGATCATGGAACACACAGCGAGCCTCCATGCAATGTGCAGTACGACAACATGGGCAGCCAGGCAGCATATGCAGGCGGCAATGTACTACCAACCCTGTCGCACCTAGCTATAAGCGCAGGGCTGCCAACCGGTCCATACGTCTGGCAACCACCACTCCGGCAGCGTGGCGCACCGCTACCCTCTCGCTCTGAAGTCTAACTCACTCTCTCTCTCTGAATTCCCACTGTCTTATCTATCAACTTCTCTATTGATACTACATATTAAATGGAAGGTCTCGACATGGCTTAAAACAAAACCCACCACTGGTTAGCAAATGACGAGACCTTTGCAGAGATACAAAGAACATAGTTATACGTTGTCACACTCAATATAAGCAGCCAGCACGGTACACGGACCGTGACGGTACAGTGGAATACCAAGGAGTACAATCAGGTTGCGTTGCTACGCACTGGGCGTCACACTACCCCAAGACCAAACTATACTGTATAATTATCCTGTAACAGTATTGCCAAATGCTTAAGGTGAGGCTGATGGACTGTTGAGATTAAGGGGAGATGGGTCGTTTTTCTGGTCCCCTTTCTTCCCCGTGTTTAGCCACATTAGTTTTGAGATTTTAAGACGTTCGGCCCATTAGTTTGGCGATTTAAACACCTTTCGCCCCATCTTGTCAATTTTAAGACCTTTCGTGCCATTTAGGTGTCGATTTTTTTTCCTGGCGAGCATTAGCGAGCCTGTAATTTTGAGAGAAACCGGCCTTCGGCCGGGAAATTTGTCTACCGAAAAAGGTACAAATTTATCTTAAAGGGGGGTCTAGGGGGTGGTTTTCTAAGTTTGATATAGGTCTAAGGAGGAAACTGAAAAATATATGAATACGTCAATTGATAGACCAAAAATCGAGCCACTGTCCCCTTAAGCCTTTCAGTACCGGTGACGTCCCTTTAACTATATTCTGGCTACTGTTAGACGATTTTATTCAGTTTAAAAAGGGCCTCGAGTATTTTACAGGCTTCGGACTATCTCACGTAGCCCTTTTTTTCTACCAAAGATCCTTCCTAAACTGCACAAAGTCGTCAACATATAATCAAATAAAAAAGACGTCGCCGGTACTGCGTGTCTTACAAGGCGACCAAAAGAGGGTTGGGAAGTTGGGTTGGAGATCCTCCCCCCGCGAAAAGGAACAAGCACGGAGGTCATTTATTCGTGGCCACCCTCTCAAGAATCATGGTGACTGACAAAAAATATCTCGATTTATTTTTAGAGTACATTCCTATTTTTATTTTTTTATTTTTTTATGTATGTATTTATTTATTTACATTTTAACAGCTCACACATTTTGACAACTCACTAATTTTGACAGCTCACACATTTTAACACTTCACTCATTTTGACAGCTCACACATTTTAACACTTCACTCATTTTGACAGCTCACACATTTTAACACTTCACTCATTTTGACAGCTCACACATGTTAACACTTCACTCATTTTGACAGCTCACACATTTTAACACTTCACTCATTTTTAACAGTTCACTAATTTTAACAGGTCACTCAGAGGGTTGAGATAGTCTTTACCCATATAATTCCCACAGATCCTTCTTAAACTGTATAAACTTGTCTAATGATAGCCGGAATAATGACACATGTTTTACTCAGTTTAAAAAGAGCCTCCAGCATTTAAAAGGTTTCAAATGGTTTCATTTAACTTTTTTTATTACTACCACAGATATTTCTTAAGCTGCACAAAATCGTCTAAATATAGCTAGAATAAAATTATAACGGTAACTTCCAATTTAGGTGAAACTGGCCCTATTTATCTGCAAAATTATACAAATTTAGCTTGAATGGGGGGAGGGGGCGTATTTTTAGCATGAAGGTTGTCTAGGAGGGAAACAATGAAATGGAAAAGTAACAGCTCGAAAATTATATATAATTATATATACTACTATAGTCACTATCACCAGCACTACTACTATTATAATCATCACTACTACTCTCATCATCACTGCTAGCCTACTGTCATAATCACTAAAACTTTCACCATCATCACTACTAACCATCATCACTAATAGTCACCATCGTCACTACTATCATCACTACTGTTATCATTATCACTGCACCTATCACCATCATCTTATCTTCATGTTCATTCTCTGCATTCTCACACTAACAATCATTTACCCTTCATTCACTCCCTCATATATTTACGCATAGGAAACATTGACATAATTCCGATATTGTACTTTCAAATAAACAAACTTACTTCCCTCTGTCACCGTAGCGAAACACACGACGATATAAATTATCATAAATCAGCTGTTAGTTGAATTTTCCCGAAAACTTGGTTAAAACTTAAAAATTATGTGGAGTTTGCTGAGCACCTCTGTGATTCTGGTAGTGGCAGGCTGGTTGGGGCAGGAGAGGTACGAGGGCGTGGAGGAGATGATCGTGTACGCGGAAGTGATGGAGGGGGTGCTAAAGGACCTAGACGTGTCCTACGCCCAGCGGTACCTGGCGGAGGTGTCCATGCTCAAGGAGATCGTCAAAGCCCCTAGCACCGACCCCGCCTTTGTGTGTGGGCCTCGACCCCAGGTCAATTGGGCCTTATCCAACCTGATGTTTGAGAGATATGAGCTCTACTCTAAATGTCTGGAGGAGCAGGTCGACTTCGTTACCGCTACTAGCATCACCCGCTGGGAGTTGCTGGTGGCATGCCTCTGGTCGGCCGGGGTGCTTGTAGGGCTGTGTCTTGGGGGAGGGATCAGCGTAAGCTGGTGGGCGTACAGCAGGGTGCACGCTCAAGGGGTACTTAAGCAGGTGAAGGACGCTCACGGGGTACTTAAGAAGGTGGAGGACGCTCACGGGGTACTTAAGAAGGTGAAGGACGCTCACGGGGTACTTAAGAAGGTGGAGGACGCTCACGGGGTACAGAAGGTGACGGACGCTCACGGGGTAAGAAAGTACGTGGTGGAGGAGGCACAGCCTTTATTGCTGTATGGGGGCGAGGTTAAAGGAATAAAGGACCGAAGGAGGAAGGCTGACAGTTGGGGGAGATTGTTCGGCTTTACGCTTATATTAATAATGTTGGTGGCTGGGGCTTCGGTATACATGAGCTATGGGGAACAGGTGATGTAGGAGGCTAAGGGGATGGCAGACGAGCTTAACTCCTTAGGCTTCAGCTTTTCTCAGAAACACTTTTTGGCTTTCGCATAGCGGTACCAAATCGTGGAGGACCCTAGCACAGACCCTGCAGTAGTTTTGTGTGGTCACCCCCCAAAAATCAGCTGGATCTTGCCCCAACGAACACTGAAGACCTATAGGGCGTATTCAGAGTGCCTGTAGGATCAGCTAGATATCGCCAAAGCTCGCCTAAATAATCTGGAACAATTTTCGTACGGCAGCTTAGCAGTGGCGATTATAGGTCTAGTAGGTGTTGGGGCTGGGCTTAGTCTCTGGGGCTGTGGCGATAGTGGGGTTGCGCGAGAAAACTTGGCGCACGTGAGGGAGATACGGGAAATGCTTATATAGCCAGTTCAATAGAAACTTTAACATTCATTCCGAGGAGAAACTCGAAGCGGAAGGGGTTTAGTGGGAGAGGATAGGCTCTTAGTAGGCGAGGAAGACAAGACGTGGTGAATGGAGTAATGTCAGTATGAGTGATACGCACGTTAGTATAAAATAAATGCCTAAGTACGTGGGGGAGCTGTGGTGCCGGCTCTTGGTGTCGCGTCGCGGGTTTTGGCTCCCCGGATGGGCTTCTCCGTGAGGATGCCAGTTGGGTTGATTTAGAGGTTTCCGTCCGGTGAGTGCCCTGCGTGGCGGTCGGGGATTCCCAGCGGTTCGTCGCCGTTGTCTTCCGGTCGGACTTTTGTTTCCGGCTGCTCGGCGTTGATCACCACTCGGTCTGGGGGAGTTGGCTCACGGGTTCGAGTCTTCGCGGATCGGGAGGGGTTGGGTATCCTTTGGGGTCGCGCGGTCCTTTCCTTCCTTCGGTGTATGGGAATGGCTCCGGCATGCCATGCCCGGGGCTTCCCACCCAAAGCCTCCTCTACGTCTCCGCGTTTCTGCTCTTCTCTGTTGCACTATATACCTTTGATCTCTTTCGTTCCTGCTCGCTACCTCTGTGGACTATTATTCCTTCTTTCCCTTCCTCTATCTTTCCCCACCTTCTTCCTTCTTATCCCCCTCCCCTCTTCCCCACCTTCATCCTTCTTATCCCCCTCCCCTCTTCCCCACCTTCATCCTTCTTATCCCCCTCCCCTCTTCCCCACCTTCATCCTTCTTATCCCCCTCCCCTCTTCCCCACCTTCATCCTTCTTATCCCCCTCCCCTCTTCCCCACCTTCTTATCCCTCTCCCTCTCCTTCCTTTCTAGCCCCCCCCCTCTATCTTTCCTCTCTTCCCCCCCTTTCAAGCTTTTCTAACTTTAATCTCTATCCTTCATTCCCTTCTAGCTTTCTCCTCTAAACTCTCCCAGCTGTCCCTCCATTTTCTCTCTCTCTCTCTCCTTCCCTTCCACTATCCTATCCTCTAGCTTTCACCTATCTTCACCACACTGTCCCTTCATTCTCTCTCACTGTCCTATTCTTTAGCTTTTCCCTATCTTCACCCACTGTTCCTTCATCCATAGAAGTGCGCGAGTTTGTAATTGTATAGAGTCATCGGGGTGTTGATAGAGGGGAGGAGAAAAGTGCGTAAAAGAGACGCTAGAGAGAGGTGGGGGGGAGTTAGGGTATGTCTGGGGCCGCCCATCGCCGGGGGGAGGGGGGGCCGTTGTGGCTTCAGGGGGGTATCCGCCCCCTTCGATTCGTGATACCTCGGGGTTCGTGATTTGGTTTCCTCGGGTCGTTTGGTTGTCAATCGCTGGGTTGGTTGGGGGTCGGGTCTGGTTGGTCGGTGGTGGTGGTTGAGTAGTTTGGTTTCGCTGGTCGTTGTTCGGGGTTTTTCGCTGGTCAGGGGCATCGGGTCGGCACGATTGGTGTTTTCGCGAGGGACGTCTGTCTGTTTGGTTGCGGCCGTGGTGTGATACTGAGGGTTTGCCCAAGATCATAAAATAGGTTAGGTTAGGTTAGGTATGATCTTGGGTTCGGCATCGCGTTCTCGGCATCTTTGGGTTGATTCGGGGATGAGTGAATCGATCAAATGCATGAGTGCTAGTGGTGTATCTGTGTGAGTGTCAGTATGTCTGTGGTTATGAATGAATAAGTATGTTTGAGCGATATAGCCACTGAATGTGTGAGCGATATGTAGCCACTGTATGTGAATGAATGCATGTGTATGCGAGCGATATAGCCACTGTATGTGAATGAATGTATGTGTGAGCGAAACATTACATACAAATCGAAGCTCCCCTCGCCTTGGAGAAAAGACGGTTCCACGGCAGAAGTTTATCAAGGAGGCATGAAACGGTCTTAGGGAATGCGTGTGCCCCCCTCCCTGGTCATCTTGCCTCTGAAGGGTTGGATCAAGAGAGCCCCTGCTATCCGTACAATGTCAGCCACACTCTTGCACGAAACTCTTTGCACGGTGGACTCTAAGCTACTCGGACTCTTTCACGACGAACTCTATAATTTGCATGTATTCACTTATAATGCTCTATTTTTCATATATACTGTTTTAAATTATATACAACCATCTCTTTTCATGCATGTATTGTCTTATATGGCCCTCATTTATGTATTTTTAAGGGGAGGTTTTTAGTTTGGTCCGTAGATATCCTTCAAGCTTAAGATTACACCCCCTTGACCCCCTTTCAAGATAAATTTGTACATTTTTCGGTAGAAAAATGTCCCGGCTGAAAGCCGGTTCCTCTTAAATTTCAGGCTCGCTATCGCTCGCCAGGATAAAATCGACACCTAAATGGCACGAAAGGTCTTAAAATTGACAGAAATGGGGCGAAAGTTCTTAATTATGGTGCGAATGTCTTAAAATATCAAAAGCAATGGGGCTAAACAAGAGGGAGAAAGGGGTCCAGAAAAAATCCCTCAAGTGGATATCTCCCCTTAACCCCTTCTGTACCGGCGACGTACAGTTGGGTATAATTATGTACAAGCTCAGATTAATATGCAGGTATTTGAGAATGCATATTATGTCGTAGGCTTGTGCATAAAACTTTAACTGTCTTGATGGCCTAATGGTTAATGTGCCGAATTTCGGTGTATAAGTATCCTAGGTTCGAGTCCTTGGAGTGCCACATGTATTCATTAGTTTAATTTATTTCACTAATTATGTTTATTTGTAAGTTAAGGGCAGACTGGCCGTTTGTTTGGTCTATTAATTAATGTATTCATATATTTTTTTAATTTCCTCCCTAGACCTCCATCAAGCTTAGAAAAAGAAAACCCTGGACACCCCTTCAAGATAAATTTGTACATTTTTCGGTAGAAAAATGTCCCGGCCGAAGGCCGATTCCTCTTAAATTACAGGCTCGCTATCGCTCGCCAGGATAAAATCGACACCTGAATTGCACGAAAGGTCTTAATATGGGGTGAAAGTTCTTAAAATCGCTAAACTAATGGGGCGAACGTTTTATAATATCAAAAGCAATGGGGCTAAAAATGAGGGAGAAAGGGGTCAAGAAAAAAATCCCTCAAGTGGAGATCTCCCCTTAAGTTCTTTGGGAAGTGTTTGGTGTTGGAGTGAAATTAATAAAAATATATTGACAATACAAAATTTAGATACAACATAACATTAACCTCACCTAAAGCGGCAATTTCTGAACGTGACTGTGCCGTTATGGGGGGGGGGGGAGGCATGAGGATCGATCTTTTGAGGGAGCCCACCTCGCTTTTTTTTTCTCTTTCTCTCCCTCTCTCTTTGGCTTGTATCCATTCGGCCCTATTCAGCCTACTGTTTAAAGACGTTTACCCCCATCCAGGTGTCAATATTTACCGCTCGCCAGCATATATATATTTTTGTTTTGACAGCAGGCTAAAATTGTACATTTTTCGATAAAATAATGTTTCCGGCGAAGCCAGATTTCTCCATGGAATGCTGGCTCGCTATATCGCTCGCCAGGAAGAAATCGACACCTGGATGGGGATGAACGTCTTAAGACAGTTGGCTGAATGGGGCCGAATGGATACAAGCCAGAGAAAGAGATAAACGGAGAGAAAGTTAAAACAAACAAAAAGCCGGTGACCCTCTTTAACAGGAATGGATTACCTGTCACGTCGCTCGCTTGTATATACGGGATCCCGCGCAGGTGTGTCCGATCAGCAAACACAGGTAGCTTATCTGTTGTGTACGCTCCTATTGTTACTCTACTTTAATCACGTTTATCTATATCTGTTATTAATTTCTGGTAAAAGAAAAGAAAAGCTGGTATGGTCATGTTGAACGAATGGGAGATGAAAGGCTTACAAAGAGAATATGTGAGTCAGGTACAAGGGGAGATAGAAGGGCAGGAAGACCCCCGTTGAGATGGAGAGACTGTGTAAGAAAGGCTTTGGATGATAGAGGAATGACTATAGATCAGGCAGGGGAAGTGGTGGTGGACAGAAGTGAATGGAGAATGCTTGTGAATAGTTGAGTGAACACGTGGTCATTTGGAGTAAGGCGTCGGGCGCAAGTTCGACTAGATAATAGTCCATCAGGCGCCTGGCCCGGGGGGACGATTAATATGAAGTGTGTGCCTGGGGAAGTGTGGTGGGAGGGCTTGTGGCTTTGGCTCCGCTGCATGTCTGCCTGCCGAGATCGGAACCTCTCCGGGTGGTCAGGGGCCGGGGGAGTGCTGGAGCGACCTTGGTAACCCTGGTCTCTGGGTCTTCTCCTGGGTGACCTGGATGTGTGTGAGTTTGTGTTTTTTATCTGTGTTTATTTTTTGTTTTATGTTGTTTTTGTGTTTTCCCTGTTCTTGCTCTGTCTTGAGTCGGCTACCCCCAAAATGGGGATTGGGCCTGAGCATATAGATAGATAGATAGATTAATTTCACCACAACACCAAACACCTCCATTGAAATTAATGAAAGCATATATATGTGATCCACTGGGATTCGAACCTGGGTTATCACACACAGATTTTTAAACACTCTAACCATTACACCACCAGGCAGTACGTTAGGGGGAGATGGAACGTTTTTTTGATCTATTAATTAATTTATTTCTTTATTTCTTAGTTTCCTCGCTAGACTTCCATCAAGCATAGAAAAACATTCTCTAGACCCCCCTTCAAGATAAATTTGTAAATTTTTCGGTAAAAGAAATGTCCTGGCCAAAGGCCGGTTCCTCTTAGTATTTCAGGCTCGCTATCGCTCGCCAGGAAAAAAATCGACACCTAAATAGCACGAAAGGTCTTAAAAATTGACAGAAATGTGAAGGCTCGCTTTCGCTCGCGAGGAAAAATCGACACCTAAACGGCATGAAAGGTCTTAATATTGACAAAGTAATGGGGCGAAAGGTATCAAAATCGCCAAATTAGTGAACGAACGTCTTAAAATCGCAAAACTAATGGGTCTAAACATGAGGGAGAATGGGGTCCATAAAAAGCGAATACCTCCCCCTTAAATTAGGTGATAGCATTACTTAACTATACTCTGTCTCTTTTCACCTGGCGGTAAATTGAATCCCCTAGCAGCTAATTTCTCGATACTTAAGGGGAGGTTTTTAGTTTGTTCCCTAGACCTCCATCAAGCTTAAAATGTCACCCCTAAGCCCCCTTTCAAGATAAATTTGTACATTTTTCGGTAGAAAAATTTCCCGGCCGAAGGCCGGTACCTCTTAAATTACAGGCTCGCTATCGCTCGCCAGGAAAAAATCGACACCTAAATGGCACGAAAAGTCTTAAAATTTACAGAAATGGGGCGAATGCTCTTAAAATCGCCAAACTAATGGGGCGAACCTCTTAGATTCTCAAAAGCAATGGGACTAAACATGAGGGAGAAAGGAGTCCAGAAAAAAATCTCCCAAGTGGAAATCCCCCCCCCCCCAATATAAAGCTACTATGTCTCTGCATCATCATATGAAGACCAAGTTTATATAATTAACACCATATTTCACCTACACAAGCTTCAAAGTAACTGGAGAAACCTTGATGGGAACTTTGCAATTGACCGTCAGTTGAAAAGAAACCGAGTATAGTTGATCTCATAACTCCCCAGACCCGGGTTGAAAGTTGAGGGAAAAGGCGGTCGTGTGATACCGGTTTAAGGGGGTGTTTGTGTTTTTTTCTGGCCCCCTGTCTC